>JAACNH010001299.1:0-85043 GCA_019447015.1 Hymenochirus boettgeri
ATTTTTTTTATTTTTTATTTTTTTTTAATTTATAATTATTACTAAATAATTCAAATATCTGTCCTTGAATTCATCAATTTACATTGAGGAATATTAGTAAGACTCTTCCACCTTGAAGCAGCTAATTAGGCATTTGACATATCTTAACATCATTTGTGGTTGTACAGGAACAGTGTAATTAGGTTTTACAGTCATGTAAGAGCTACATTCACTTGTAAACTGTATAATGAAGACTTTTGAAGTCTACCAGGATATAAATCTGCCTTTATGCAAAAAGCAGCGTGTTTCAGAGAGACTGCCTCCTATTTAATATTCAGTGTATTAGAAGAAAGTAAAATGATACAACAGGCTAAAGCTGTGATAGGTAAAACTGCTGGCACTTAGCGAGTCTCGAACAAAAAGTCTTAGAACAACTTATTATTTTCTACCAAGCAGTGATTTTGAAAAGGGAATATAAAGGTGATAGGAATTTCGAGTTCTATGAATATTAAGAAATGTTGAGATTATGTAGACATAAGGAGCCCTTAAAACTTGTGGATATCCAGACTGGGCCTTTGTCAAAAGAAGTAGAAGGAAAGAAAAGAACACGAATACAAACAGTGAAGGGGAAAAGCAAGACAGGAGGAAGAACATGGTCATCCCATATGTAGCAGGGGTCTCTGAGAAATTAAGAAGAATTTTCAGAAAACACCGTATCCCTGTCTGCTTTAAACCGAACAACACACTGAGGCAGCAATTGGTACATCCGAAAGACCCAATACCGAAACACAAGAAAAGCGACATCATATACGCAGTGCAGTGAAGAGTGACATCATATATGCAGTGCAGTGCAGTATGACATCATATACGCAGTGCAGTGCAGTGAAAAATGACATCATATACGCAGTGTAGTGAAAAATGCTCTGATTTGTATGTGGGGGAGACTAAACAGCAACTGCATCAACGTATGGCCCAGCACAGAAGAGTCAATTCCTCGGGTCAGGACTCAGCCATGTACCTGCATCTTAAGGATAAAGGACATACCTTTGAAGATTGTAATGTTAACATATTGGCAAAGGAACGTGACTGGTTCAAGAGAGGTGTTAAGGAGGCCATTTATGTGAAAATAAAGAAACCGAGCCTAAATAGAGGTGGGGGGGTTCGACACCAACTGTCTGCCATGTACAATGCTGTTTTGACACCTTACCCTTGGCAGTTCCTATAACACCCCTTAGCCTCAATGCAATCACGTCTTGTATTCAGAAGGTCCCTAACACCTGTCATATGCTAATTGGGACTTTCCACGGAACTTATATTGCCAACAGATTCTTGTACAAGTTATTCTGAATTGAGAAAGCCAAGCGAAATGTCTTCAAGATGTTAATTAGATCTAGGTAGTTGATCTAACTGAATGAATACAACAGATACATTAAGCTAAATTTATTTATGTATTAAAATTATTAAACCCATTATCAGAATTACATTAAATAGAATATATAAAATTAACTGAAATAATATAGCATTTTGGTCCTCAGATTTATTCACTATAGGAGGCACATACACAGATTGTACCAGTGAACTTTGTGTAGTTCACCTTTAAAAGCCACATTCATTTTAGAAAAAAACGGGGAGTTTCATCGTGGGTAAAAGCAAAAGATAACTATACTCTAAAAATTCACTTTTTAAAAATGGAAAGGGCAGGGAGTTAGGATTGGTTTGTCCTACCTTACACTATTGTTTTATTGAGGATCTACAGTAAGTACAGAGTCAGACTGGCCCACAGATTTACACAGGAATCCCCCGGTGGGCCCACAGCCCATTTACCCAATAAAACGGCTTAAATTTAAATACAGAGCCAAAGGAACAGTAATAAACACATTTTAATAAACAATAGGAGTCAGTAGGAGTAACATAGATATGTAAATGAGTGATAATAGGGATGTGAAATGTTAGGTGGGCCCCTAAACTTGTACTAGTGGGCACCTGGTCTCCGATTTCCTGGTGGGCCCCAACAGTCCCATACTGATCACATACACTTTTCCTTTTCCAGGTTAGTCCTGGACTAGTCCTGTGTTAAAGATAGTACTGAAGCCAGGAGGAAGACTGGCAGAATCAGTGAAGTGGGAGTTACCAGTCCTTTATCCCTGTCCCAGATACTTTTAATTTTAACTGTTTCACCTATGATTAAGTACCTGTTCAGTACGAAACGCGTCAGGTGATCTCTGGACTTGTTTTATGACTTGTTAATAAAGAAGTTTTAATTTAACAGACGTATAGGCACTATAGTTTTCCTTTAAGGCTTAAAAAAAATGATCTTTTACACAATTGCTATATTATGATTATCAGTTTTAACACCAAGGTCGCTATGAGAAATACACAATGTATTATTTACAAACCAAATGATGTATTTACCTCTTTATCATTGGAAACAAAATGGAGTCAACTGTGCCTGAAATTGAAAATGATGTAAAATAAACATGTTCTGTAAAACTTTGTAAAGAACAAGAGCTATTATATCCCAGATGGTGATATGAATACAATAAAGGACAGTTAAGCTTAAAAACATGCATGGTTTGTTATCATTTTTCTTTTGTATTTGATACATAAACATTTCATACAGGAGAATACTCCCAAGAATAAAACCTTCAGAAACATTCACATAGAAATATCTCTGTGCTTAAAGAAATGCCAGAAAATGAAAAAAAAAATTGAATTTATTGTTTTGCTTTGTTTTTCAGGGAACGGGCAGTGAATACATCTCAGCCAATAGCACTGCAGCTAACAGTGGGCAATCTAACACCAGATGAGACCTACAACTTTCGAGTTGTGGCTTATAACGAATGGGGACCAGGAGAGACCTCTCAACCAATCAAAGTGGTTACCCAGCCAGAATGTAAGTATAATGACTTTTCTATATTTTAAATCTAGTCTTGCTGGTAATGAGATAAAATTGCTAAAAGCACAAAAATTGATTCAACAGCCACTGTAGTAATGTCTGTGTATGAATATCTGGGCTTTGCTCATAGACTAAGATTCAAAATGTCTGTCTCTATTTTATATATTATTTATACAATAATAATGTATTATTGTATTAATCTTCATTATTTAAATATACATGTATTTGTATGAAATAAAACTAACTATGGGAACCCAACATGCTTTGGGGCTAACTTCATACAAAGATTTTTCCGCCATAAAGGAAGCGGAGCCATTTAATTACAAGACACATTCTCCCTCCAATACCCAAGGCCTAATTTTTCTCAATAAAGGAGCAATATCAGTATTTTCTGCTATTTTTATTTTCTATTTGTTTCCAAAGATTAGTTTAATTATGATTAAAGGTAAATGGTGGTCATAGTTCCAACAGCACAATTGTACAATCCGTGAATCCTACAATCGGATTTGCCACTGGAATTTTTTTCCCACCTGGCCCGACAAAAAGATTTGTTGTTTGATTGCACATTTGCTTTCATGTTTGCATGGGTGGCAAGGTTAAGACATACTGTACTGTATGTCCAACTAGTATAACATTTTTGGTTTACCTGTTATGCCTTTTGCCTACCCATCTACATAGTTAATCCAGAGGAAAATTAAATTAAATCCTACTTGGGCCATTTGGGACCAGTAAAAATATAAACAGTATTTTTGTGAAGATTCTCATTCATTCAGGTCATGGTATATCTTTTGTATTCAGTCAAATCAACTGGACGTAAACTTTAGTTCATCCACAAATTGCATTCAGAAGGTCCCTAACACCTGGCTCTCATATGCTAATTGGGACTTTCCAGGGTACTTAACTGCCAACAGATTCTTGTACAAGTCATTCTGAATTGAGAAAGCCAGTTGGATGACTAGCGAAACGTCTTCAAGAACTAAACCTCAAGTCCAGTTGACCTACATGAATACAATAAATATACTGTACACAGTATTCCTGTAAAATAATGACAATGGTACATTTATTAGAATTGATTTTAATATTTCTCTAGTCGATGCAAAATGGAAATATGACAAACATTTTACTATTATTTTAGTTTTAAGGATCTGAACTCGTTTCCATCAGGATTACAGTGATATTAATAGACCTCTTAACCTTTTATTCTATAAGGAATGTTAAATGCCATCTTCAGTGCTTGTCTGTAAGAATAAAATGTAACTCTGCATCACAAAGCTCTTTATAATCTCTTCAAGAGATCAGATTCTTTTGAAAAAAAGGGAAGGAATAGAATTTTAATGCAACCTCCTGAACCCAAGATTAAATCTTGATAATCTCCTGTTTCCTTTTAGGTTTTTAGAATGTAAAATATTTCTGTATTAAGTCCTACAAATCACAGATTGAATTGCTATTGCAGGACTATGCATCTAATCTTTCTGGACTGATACAGTAAAATCCCTATTTGTTATTATGTTAACTTTCTGTTACTATCAGGAAATGTATATAATTAGAATCGGCAATGAACAGAAGACTGAAAATTAAAAAGCATCAATATCACTCTTCGTTATTTTATAAGATTATATATGGATAATATGTTCCCATGCAAAGCAAATAACACCAAGGGGGCTGATTACCTACATGTCCGATCCGGACAATGGCCAACCCACATCGGTCATGGCCACACCAGAAAACACTGCAGATATTTTAGTGGACCAACATGATACACGGATGTATCGGTTGATTGGATTGAAATATCTTCCCATTTTACCCAGCCTAATATTCTTTATCCTGGCTGACTGTTCACCTTTTCAAACAGTCAGCCAGGGCAATCAGTGTTGGTCACCTCCAGTTTGCCCCAACCGATCGTGCAGTCCAGGAGACCTCCAATCATCCGTAATTTACCAGCATGTGTGATTGTCCTCCGATCCAGACAAACTTCTGACATTGGTCACATGCGTCCAAAAAACCACTGCAGAAATTTCGATATATATAATATCAGGCGGTCGGCATCGAAATATCTGCTCATGTGTACCCAGCCTTAAGGTGCCCATACACAAGTGGCTGAGATCGCAAATCACGACACGATTCCGATTGATACTAATATGGAAGGATCATCCATTCGGGCTATAGACAAAACGATCATTACGGTTGCTGATAGCAATCCAATGGAAATTTTCATTCGGCCCAATAGGTTGCAATGCCGCCAGTATTCATAGACTTTGGCGATATTCAGTAAAAACCGTCGAGATATACGAATATCGCCAGCGACACCTTTAGGCTCCTAGTCTTTCATATTTTCTCCTACAGACCTCAAATTAGTTTATAAAAAAGTAAAAAAGTATTGCAAAACATTTTTGTGAATTGCACGTTTCTGACTTTCGTTTCAATGCTTTATGGTGTTTAAGCAACAAGTCTTCATTCATTTCATTGTAATAAAACCATATATTTTAGAAATATTCAATGCTGTGTAGACGTAGATTTAGATAGTATCCTATCCAAAAGGCATTCTAAAGCCCCTTGTGTCTTTACACTAGGGGTCCCTGTTTTTCCATAAGACATCGGTACCCTATTGCATCGTTTCACGTATAGTTTTGTATATATTATTTTTACTCTTTATCAAGTTAAATCTGTGTGTGGATCTGGTTTATATCTTTTTTATTTAAATCCATCTGTATCCTTGTCCATTTCTGGTCCTCATCTTCTACAATAAAATAGATTTGCCTCCTACACTTCTTCCACTGACTTCCAAATTATAACCATCCCATTTAACGAATCAAAATGTCCTATCTGACCGATTCCCCACCTTCCCCTCCAGCTGTCCCAGTTCCAGTGGCCTTCCCTCTGCTCCCCGAGATGTCGCCCCTGTCTTGGTTTCCAGCCGATTTGTACGTCTGAGTTGGAGGCCGCCAGTGAACCCAAGGGGAATATGCAGCATACACCGTGTTCTTCCCAAGCAAGGAGCTCTAAGGTAAGGCACTAAAAATTTATTTTTCTATCTCGGTTGTAAATGGGTTATAACGTGATTATTTTTATCTGTATCTTTACCTTTGCTCAGCATTTAAATTGGTAGTTTCTGACCTTGTTTTAGCACAAACTTCTCCTTTAATGTTGTTTACTACCAATAAAAGTAATTGGATAGATTATATCTGTTGTATTCAATTAGATCAACTGGACTTGAAATGTAGTTCTTGAAGACGTTTCGCTAGATCATCGACTGGCTTTCTCAATTCAGAATGACTTGTACAAGAATCTGTGGCAATTAGTACCCTGGAAATCCCAATTAGCATATCACAGCCAGGTGTTAAGGGTGTGATTGGATAGTGGCTAAGAGGTGTTATAGGAACGCCCAAGTAAGGTGTCAAAACAGCATTGTACATGGCAGACAGTTGGTGTCGAACCCCCCCACCTCTATTTAGGCTTGGCTTTATTTTCCATAAATGGCCTCCTTAAACACTCTCTTAAACCAGTCACGTTCCTCACCATATGTTAACATTACAATCTTCAAAGGTATTCCTTTATCCTTAAGATGCAGATACACGGCTGAGTCCTGACCCGAGGAATTGGCTCTTTGCTGGGCCATACGTTGATGCAGTTGCTGTTTGGTCTCCCCCACATCAAATCAGAGCATTCTTCACTGCACTGCATATATGATGTCATACTGCACTGCACTGCATATATGATGTCATTCTTCACTGCACTGCATATATGATGTCGCTTTTCTTGTGTTTAGGTATTGGTCTTTCGGATTGACCAATTGCTGCCTCAGTGTGTTGTTTGGTTTAAAGCAGACAGGGATACGATGTTTTTTGAAAATTCTTGTTAATTTCTCGGAGACCCTGCTACATATGGGATGACCATGTTCTTCCTCCTGTCTTGCTTTTCCCCTTCACTGTTGGTATTCGTGTTCTTTTCTTTCCTTCTACTTCTTTTGACAAAGGCCCAGTCTGGAATCCACAAGTTTTAAAACTGTGGAAAAGCTGGCCCCTCCCTCCATGCAGTCAATCATTTGACATCAAACCAATCATTGACGGCTGATTCTCCTGCTGCCTCCTCTGCACATGCTCATGCTTATAAAAGCTCATTGAGCAGAGGGAGGAGGCAGATACCTTTACCAGAAATGAATAGAACTTATCATAATTATCTGGTTACAATTCATGTAATAAACTGGTAAAAATAGCATTTGGCTTGGGGTAGATAACTGACAAGTCACCAGTTTTGTTTTTTTTTAAGACAATTAAGACTATTTCTATAATGACAATGGATTAAGTTGTCTTTTAGGAATGTAAGCTGGGAACGCACCATTCTATATTTTGCACCAACCAACCAACATTTCAGTGTATTGGTTAATCAGCCTGAAATATGGATGTTTTTTCAGGCGACCAATGTCCAATTGTCTGTTTATCCGAACCAGGCGAACAGACAATGGGACGTGCTGGAAAACCACGGCCAATCATACCGGCCTCTTTGGACCACATGCTGGGTCAAGGAAACTGTCAGCCACGGAAGAAATATCATGGTGTGTACCCTGCCTAAAGTAAGGAGAATTGTGTGGTTAATGATTGATTTTTGTACCCTTAACCCCTTTTTTAAACATAACACTTTTGGCAAATGGTTCTAAATTATATATTACCATTTTTGACCCAAAAAAGTCTCACGTTTTTTAAGCTTAATAATTAATATGTCTTTCTAATTTTGCAATGTTGAATAGAGTTAACAAAAAGGGTTATGATAGAGAATTGTTTTATTACAATGTTTATTTGGAAAAACTGGTCGAATCAAGAGGCATTTTCATCTTAGCCTCTAAATAGTTTTATTCGCATGGTTCATGCAGCCAAGAAATAAAGGATGAACCTGAGAATATAGGAATAAAGATATTATGTGAACTTTCAGTAGAAAGTTTCTCCCATTTATTAACTGCTGCTTAATGTCCTAGTGGATGTTTCTCTCGTTATCGGAAACGGGGGGTTTTATGAACGAAATTGGCTTTCTTCAGCCTCCTGAAAAATATTGGTGAACTAAGATCCTTGGGCTTATTTGGGGTTTATTAGAGGATTTACACAGAGAAAATGACAAGTTGAGTTTCCAAGAAAAGAATTTAATAACTGGAAAAAAACTCTCGGACCGAATCCAATCCAGCTGTATCCAGCATCACTTCAGATACTCCTCTTCTTTGGAAAATGGATTTCTCTTTACTGTTTTTTCTTTAGTAACACTATAGCCCCTAGGTTGATGTGAACCAGTTTGATCCCACAAATAGTTTGAGAAATATTAGTTTACATTGTAGATTTACAGCCATGTCCTAAGATATATTATGTATACGGATCTTTCTCTGTAATGACCTTTATAGCATATAAATGTGCCATAGGCAGCACTATCATACAATGTTATACAGGTAGTGGGAACACCTTTAAAATAGAAATGGTGAACTTCATAAAGTTCGGTCCAGTTTCGAATTTTCGAACTTCAGAAAAGTTTGAAAATTTGAATTTGGACCCATTAAAGTCAATGGGAAGGTGACAGTTCAAAAAGTTTGGATAATTTACAGCTAAAATACAATGGTAACTTACTGTAAATGGCACCTGGGAAATGGTCTGGGGAACATGTCATATCACCAAACTTGTTTAAACACTTCCTAAACATGAGCGGGCAATAGCTCGAGGGTTACGGACAATTCGAAGGTTGTCGAAAGATACTTCCGAGGGTTACTGAAAATAGAACCATAAATTCGAGGGTTACCATAATGAATGATACTTTCAAGGTTAGCGAACGATACATTCAAGGTTTATTCAATAATTCTCGAAACAGCGACCATGAACTTTCGATAATTCGGAATAGTTCGAGAAGTCCGAATCCATTCGAATCGATAAGTTCGGCTCTAACTCGGGTTCGAGTTTGAGTTCTAGCCATCTCTACTAAATAGAGGCACAAAGCAACTCATCTTCCTGACGGCGATCCCACAATGAGGTAAATATTTCTATTTTCAAGGTCAGCTAAGATGCACGGCTTTGCGTATAGCATCACCCAGAAAATCGTGAGTTAAGTTATGCGTTACCTTGTAGTTGATCGAGGCATTACCCTAACACATGCCGGCACCCGTTAACTGTCCACAACATCATAAGGATAAGGAGCATAGGCTAGGTATAGGGATATTACATCTGCCCATAACTTTGTTACATGCAGAGATGGATTAAGATAAAATTGGGCCCTGGGCAGCGCTGACATTTGGGCCCCATTATTCTTGTATTGTATGGTTGTAATACTGATGATTAATGGGCCCCAGGCAGCTGCCTAGTAGTGATGGACACAAAACCGAACTCAAACTATTCGAACTAGGTCTGTTTCCCGAACTCACAGCTGTATTTCCAATAATTATCTAATTTATGGGCCGCCGTTCGCTAACACGAATGTACGTTCGTTTTCAGTAACCCACAAATGTACGGATCATTTCTCACTAACCCTAGAATGTATAGTTTTCGCTAACCCTCGAATGTACGGATCATTTTCGCTAACCCTAGAATGTATAGTTTTCGCTAACCTCGAATGTACGGATCATTTTCACTAACCCTAGAATGTATAGTTTTCGCTAACCCTCGAATGTACGGATCATTTTCACTAACCCTAGAATGTATAGTTTTCGCTAACCCTCGAATGTACGGATCATTTTGGCTGACCCTAGAATGTACTGTTCGCTAACCCTCGAATGTACGGATCATTTTCACTAACCCTAGAATGTGATAGTTTTTGCTAACCCTAGAATGTATAGTTTTTGCTAACCCTAGAAGATGTTTATAGATTATTTTGCTAACCCTAGAATGTATAGTTTTTGCTAACCCTAGAATGTATAGTTTTCGCTAACCCTAGAATGTATAGTTTTCGCTAACCTAGAATGTATAGTTTTTGCTAACCCTCGATGTACGGATCATTTTCGCTACACCTAGAATGTATAGTTTTCGCTAACCTAGATAGATGATAGTTTTCGCTAACCCTAGAATGTATAGTTTTCGTAACCCTAGAATGTATAGTTTTGCTAACCGAATAGAATGTATATAGTTTTTTGCTAACCCTAGAATGTATAGTTTTTGCTAACCCTAGAATGTATAGTTTTTGCTAACCCTAGAATGTTAAGTTTTTGTACCATAAGTATAGTTTTGCTAACCCTAGAATGTATAGTTTCGCTAACCCTAGATGTATAGTTTTCGCTAACCTAGAATGTATAGTTTTTTGCTAACCCTCGAATGTATCGGATCATTTCGCTAACCCTAGAATGGATAGTTTCGCTAACCCTAGAATGTATAGTTTTCGCTAACCCTAGAATGTATAGTTTTCGCTAACCCTAGAAGTATAGTTTTCGCAACCTAGAAATGTATAGTTTTTGCTAACCTCGAATGTACGGATCATTTTCGCTAACCCTAGAATGTATAGTTTTCGCTAACCCTCGAATGTACGGATCATTTCACTAACCCTAGAATGTATAGTTTTTGCTAACTCGAATGTACGGATCATTTCGCTAACCATAAAATGCACCCCTTAAATTTTTGGTAACCCTCGAAAATGTATCATTCGGTAACCTCGAATTGGCCATAACCCTCAAACGTAGCTTGCGATACCCGACAATTGCCCAATCATAAAGTAAGGTGTTTTACAGTAAGTTACCATTGATAGTTTATGAGTAAATCATCAGAATTTTTCAAAATATCACTCTCCCATTGACTTTAAGGGGTTAGTTTCCGAAATTCCGAACTGCCGAAGTTTGGAAAACAAAATCTCTACTGCTAATGGATGGACCAGAGTTTCAATGAATTCTTGTTGGGTTGAGGTGGTTCTACTGAAATTTTGACTGTTCTGGTGTTGAGATTTTGTGTTGTTGCTCAGTTTTAAAGGTGGAAATTTCATGTCAAAGCCTGGGTCTATTGGCGAACACGCAGGCGGAACGCACCATTGCAGGATTGTGCATCCTTATACTTAAATAGTTTGTGTTGCTGACCTTCTGTTGTGCACTTATAAAACACAATATATTTTGTAATCTCACAAGAGAGTACGAGCAATCAGAAAACCCTAATACATTAAACATTAGTAGAGAAGAAATGTGTGGGTGTGAAAGACGCAAACGAAACAGAGAAGAACGTTTCCTTTCTTCTTTACTTTCCTTTCTTAGCTTTTTTATTTTTGACTGTTAACAAAGCTCAGTTAAAGGGACGTTAAAGAAAAACCACCCCCCCTCCTCCAAAATTCAGGGAAGTAGGAGAGGAGTATCCCCCCCCCCATTTCTTTTTTCCTTATATGTCACCTGTGTGACTCTCTGACTTGCTTCTTTAGTTTGCATGTGTCAAATAAAGGTTAAGAAGATCAAAGGAGCTTGCAGTCATAATTGCTCACAGCCAGGGCCAGATTTACACCTCAGGAACCTATAGGCATAAACCATGCCTTTTATTTTACCACTAGACATTAAGCCTGCTAAATTCACGGGTGCTAAAAGCCCAGTCCCAGCCTTAGTGTACCAAGGCCATAGCCCCCTCCTCCATGTCCCAAGGCCAGAGTTCCTCTTAGTGTCCCAAGGCCAGAGTCCTCCCTCTGTCCCAAATCCAGAGTCCCCCCTTTTTTCCAAATCCAGAGCCCCCCATGTCCCAAAGCCAGAATCCTCCTCTGTCAAAAGTCCAGAGTTTATCCAAGTGTCCCAAGCAACCTTTCATGTGGTCTGTGTCCATGCCAATCGTAATGCTGTGTTCTGTTCCATGCATGTTTCCTGTGTTCTCCCTCTAGTGAAAGTTAGTTAGTATGTGATACTTTTATGCACTAACAATGGTTTTCTAATAGATTAGCTTTCAGGGAGCTTCCTCCATTCTCCAGATCTTTACATTCTCTGGCAACTCACAACTTTTACAATATACAAGATATACCAGAAAACAAAATCCCATTGGGGGTGAGGATAGCAAGATAACCAAACCGTAGATAGAAGATAAGGATGGAAATTGGAATGTGAAAGAGGGGATAAAGAATAATTGGTAAGGGGAGAACAGTGGTTATAAAAAGTGTTTCTGATAGTGTTTAAAAGTCAATGTGAGTCAGTTTGTCTTGTGTTGAACAGAATTATCATTCTGAGTTCAAAAGTTTTTCTTTCCTGGGTAGTTTTAAAATTTCCCTTCAAAACCAAGACATTTAATCTCCAGTTGTGTGTCCTGCCTGGGTGAAATGGTGCCCAACAGACAAACAATTATCCTCCTTTCAGTGTTTTAAAGGCTGTGATGTCTCATCAATGTAACATCCTTATCACATTTGTTACCCTGCACTGAGGTACACAACATGTGGAGGATCACATCAGGGTTATTCAATAAAGTTCTTATCGTTTAAAATGGTGCTAATTTTGCGCCAACAATCAGATGTTAGCTTTCAAATGTTCAATAAGATTTGATTGGGTGGGGCAAAATTAGCACCATTTTAAACGATAAGAAATTTTATTGAATCTCCCTGTAGTGTTGCAATGGCTTCCTTTGCATGGTTTTAGTGTACTTGTTGATTTGTTGCCGTGTTAACCTTCCTATTAACCTTTGTGTTTGAGGTTGGTTGTTGTCTGAAAGCCAGAATAGGGGGCTCTGGGAAGATTTCTTTTAAAGTCTCATCCTCTGCTATGATCGTCTGTAGTTCTTAATGACTTCTGTATACTCTAGTACTGGATACTATGTGGTTACTAGCGGTATACGAGCGGTATACGGGTACTAGATTTTTTTCTTTTTGTATTCCCACACACTAACGGATCACAAGCGATACGTTATCACATGAGAAAACGGGCCAGTGAGGCTTAGCCCTAAAACTACATTTTTGTTTACTTAATTGTGGAGGATGCCACACTCTTCTCCTTGAAACCAACCTGTTAACCCCCTGAAGATAGATATTCTTCTCAACCCCTGGTCCTTGCAATCTTTTTTTAGTCCTTTTTCTGGTAGCAGCTGTTGAAATTCAGCACCAAAACTTAACTGCAGGACTTAAATTTCGCTTTTCCTCACCTAACAACATACAGGGAGATTCAATCAAAGTTCTCGTTGTTAAAAATGGTGATAATTTGCCCCAAACATCAGATGTTAGCTTTCAAATGTTAAATAAGATCTGATTGGTTGGGGCAAATCTAGCACCATTTTTAAATATAAGAACTTTATTGAATCTCCCGGTAGTGTTTACATGCAGCTTTCCAGTGATATCATAACCCATTTTATCTCTGTAATAAGAACTAAATTACCTTGGATGAAAAATTTTTATTCATTTGTTTTGAGGAATGAACTTTTTATCAGAAATTTTAGACTTGACATTTAAACTGCAGAAGCATCAGTGGGTTTTCTAATAAACTGTTTGATGTTGCCTTCCTAATGTTAAATAAGTTTCTTACAAATTGACGGAAGGAAAATATAATCAGTTTTGCATGTTTTTTTTTAATTATTTATTGTGGAATAATAAAGTAATAAAACAAATACACAGGATATAAAAATATAGCGAATAAAATTATCGGGTGGATGGGGAAAAAAAAATGAACCAAGAGACAAAGCATGTAGATAAAACTCTGGAGGACGGAATGTCAAGTCACAACGCTTTCAAATAAGCAATTGTGCTGCGCTCTTTTGGTTGACTGGATCCTTAATAAGAGGCACATCTGTAAGTGTATCTTTTAACGCAGTGTAATTTTTTGTCTAGCATGCCTGCTGAAGCCTTTGTCATGGCAAGCTAATTTCCCTGTTGTTCCATGCAATGTGCGAGCAATGCAGAGCTGTAGAGCTAGAAAATAAAACACGTACAAATGTCCAATTGCCAATGAATTATTTTTTTCCAGAACTTCATTTGCTTGTTATTTTTTTTACACTGCAGATAAAAAACAAAGACGGAACCTGGTTTGTACGTGTAAAGTTGAAATTTAACTTCATACACACAATCTTTTGTTTATTCTGCTTGCTTGAAGCCTATTATGCTCTCAAAATAACACCCTGGTAGTTCCAGCCTCTTATAGTTACAGCCTAATGAAGGCTTGCTTGCACCCCTCTATGTCTGAACACCCCCGATGGTAAACATGCGGCAGTTCAGTTTACTTGTGCAGCTCAAAAATAGTTTTTATTGCAACAAACTAAAAAGTAAAACTACTAACCTATACAGTTTTTTCTCTGTTAACATAAATATATATTTAGTTAAGTGAATAGATAAGAACGCAGTTAAATATCAAGTGATGAACAGGGTCTAGAACAGGGTTGTTAAATTAGAGGGGGATTAGATGAAAAAGTAGTGAAAATATGGGCAATTCTCCCTTCTTCTGTGGAATATGGATAAGGGGGAGGGGAAGAAGGAGGTAGTGGTAACGAGAAGTGGACATTCAGGAGAAACATTGAACTGACCTATGTAGTTGACCTCCCGTCGATGCCACATTTCTGGGTTAAGGATTATATACCTTCCATCCTTAGAGCCATGAGGTCCAGACCCTATCAAAGGCTTTTATTGCTAGATTCATTTTAGGCCCCTTTTTCTTCTTGTATTTGGCCCTTATATGGTTCAACATCACAAAAATCAGAATGAGTGGAATTTATTGACACATACCCCAGATGTATTACATCAGAGAGACTTTATAAAGTAGTAGTGTAGCTATCTTGGGTATGTAAGCTGAAGAAAATGACTTTGCCTCATCTTAATACTTGTGAGTAGAACTACTCTGAGAATGTGTGTGTTAACTACTTTGACTATCTATGAGAGCAAGCATGCTCAGTAATCACCAGAGGGAATTCCCACCATGCAATACATATAGCAACTGCGCTATTCCATTCACAGCAAAACTGCACACGCCATTAAGAGTTATGATAATAAGGCATTTGATTGACCGCTGAAATGTTAGATGGTTCAGATTGGATATCTAAAGGAATAGGGGAGGGATCAACAAAAGAAATGGTACAGTGATAGTTAGAAAAAAAAGAGAGTTTCCACCAATGGTCAAAAACAATCAAACCTTTTTAAGTTTAGATTCCCTTAAGTCATAGTAATGGAGATTCTAAATACATATTTAGAGAGATTCAATAAAAGTTCTTACCGTTTAAAATGGTGCTAATTTTGCCCCACAATCAGATGTTTAGTTAACATTTGAAAGCTAACATCTAATTGGTTGGGGCAAAATTAGCACCATTTTAAACAAAAAGAACTTTTATGAAAACCCTGATATGAGCAAGTTTACTTTAATCCTGGTAACTCTTTGGGGTCTGTTTTCGACAAAATATATAATAAAAAAAAGGTTTTACTTTAAAATTTAATTTACTGTATGAATGCTGATGTCAATGTTGAAATAAACAATGCAATTGACATATATTAGCACTAATCTTAGGCAGGTTATTTGAAGCCAGCGCGTAATTGTGGTCTTTAGCAACAAAACACAGCAAATCATAACAAAAAATAACCTAGCTTGTAACAATACCTAGATTGTTTTTTTACTTTTTCTCCTTTTGAAATAATTAGAACATTATGGTTATTCTATTATACACTGAAAGGTCATTGGCTTCACCTATGGGAATCAGACTTCAGAGAGCGTTCATTAAAATAGTTTAAGAGGTGCCATGTTTTACTACAATACCAATTCTAATTATATCAATTTACTTTAGAATGCAAAACTCCTCTTGTATTACTCACATTCATAACTGTCCCAGGGTTTCAGTTAAGAGAATAAACCAAGAATACGTAATATACAACATCTAAGTAAAGGTTAAAGACATGTTAGCAGAAGAAAACAGAAATGCATGTACAGTCTATCTATCTATCTATCTATCTATCTATCTATATTCTATCTATCATCTATCTATCTATCTATCATCTATCTATCTATCTATCTTTCTGTCTATTATTCTGTCTGTCTATCTATATCATCTATCTATCTATCTGTCATCTATTATTATCTATCTATCTATCTATCTATATCTATCATCTACTTATCTATCTATCATCGATCTGCTGTCGTCTGTCTGTCTGTCTCTATCTATTCTATCTATCATCTATTATCTCTATTTATCATCTAATTATCTATACTATCTATCTACTATATATCTATCTATCTATCTACTCTATCTATCTAGATATCTATCATCCTTTATCCTACTATCCTCACTATCACCTATCTATCCACATCACCACAATCCCTATACTACTATCTACATCTTATCATCTACTATCACACATATATCTATCAATCTATCATCTATCATCTATCTATCTATCTATTCTATCTATATTCTATCAGTCTATCTATATATCTCTCTATCTATTCGATCTATCGTATCTATTCTATCTATGATATCTAATTCTATCTATCATCTATCTATCTATCTATCTATCTATCTATCTATCTATCTGTCTGTCTGTCTGTCTGTCTGTCTGTCTATCTATCTATCTATCTATCTATCTATCTATCTATCTATCTATCATTTATCTATCTATCTATCTATCTATCTATCTATCTATCTATCATCTATCCATCTACATCATCTATATCTATATCTATCTATCTATCTCTTCTATCTATCTATCTATATATTCTATCTGTCTGTCTGTCTGTCTGTCTGTCTGTCTGTCTGTCTGTCTGTTGTCTGTCTGTCTGTCTGTCTGTCTATCGTCTGTCGTCTGTCTATATCTATTATCTATCAATTTATTGTCTGTCTCTGTCTATCTGTCTGTCTAACTATCCATCCATCTGTCCATCTGTCTATCAATATCTATCTCTCTATCTTTCTATCTATCTATCTATCTGTCTGTCTGTCTGTCTCTGTCTGTCTGTCTGTCTGTCTGTCTGTCTGTCTGTCTGTCTGTATGTAAGTGGTCTGTCTGTCTGTCTATCAATATCTATTGTTTGTCTGTCTGTCTGTCTGTCTACCTAATCTCTCTCTCTCTCTATTATCCATCCACCCATCTATCTTAATCCAAGTGTGTGCACTCAGCCTTCATAAACATTATGCCAGGTGCTACTGTACCAGACTCATACCCATCAATCCTAGGAGAGATTTAGAGCACTCTTGGGTCTTTGAAACAATTTTTATTGCAGTGTAACAGATGTACAAATGTTTTGGTCACTTTCTCAGACCTTCTCAAGCCATAAAATCTCTCTATCTATTCAGGTTTACTGTTAGGAATACAGGTTGGCATGATTTAAGACCAACAGTTAAAACAGAAAAATATGTTATTTATGATAAAATGCTATGCAACAATGTAGCTGTAAACGTATTTAATGCAAAAGGAAATAGAAAATGTGTGTCTGTGTGTGTGTGTGTGTGTGTGTATATATATATGTAATTTTTTTTATTTTTTATTTTTTTTTAATTTATAATTATTACTAAATAATTCAAATATCTGTCCTTGAATTCATCAATTTACATTGAGGAATATTAGTAAGACTCTTCCACCTTGAAGCAGCTAATTAGGCATTTGACATATCTTAACATCATTTGTGGTTGTACAGGAACAGTGTAATTAGGTTTTACAGTCATGTAAGAGCTACATTCACTTGTAAACTGTATAATGAAGACTTTTGAAGTCTACCAGGATATAAATCTGCCTTTATGCAAAAAGCAGCGTGTTTCAGAGAGACTGCCTCCTATTTAATATTCAGTGTATTAGAAGAAAGTAAAATGATACAACAGGCTAAAGCTGTGATAGGTAAAACTGCTGGCACTTAGCGAGTCTCGAACAAAAAGTCTTAGAACAACTTATTATTTTCTACCAAGCAGTGATTTTGAAAAGGGAATATAAAGGTGATAGGAATTTCGAGTTCTATGAATATTAAGAAATGTTGAGATTATGTAGACATAAGTAGCCCTTAAAACTTGTGGATATCCAGACTGGGCCTTTGTCAAAAGAAGTAGAAGGAAAGAAAAGAACACGAATACCAACAGTGAAGGGGAAAAGCAAGACAGGAGGAAGAACATGGTCATCCCATATGTAGCAGGGGTCTCCGAGAAATTAAGAAGAATTTTCAAAAAACATCGTATCCCTGTCTGCTTTAAACCGAACAACACACTCAGGCAGCAATTCGTACATCCGAAAGACCCAATACCGAAACACAAGAAAAGCGACATCATATACGCAGTGCAGTGAAGAGTGACATCATATATGCAGTGCAGTGCAGTATGACATCATATACGCAGTGCAGTGCAGTGAAAAATGACATCATATACGCAGTGCAGTAAAAAATGCTCTGATTTGTATGTGGGGGAGACTAAACAGCAACTGCATCAACGTATGGCCCAGCACAGAAGAGTCAATTCCTCGTGTCAGGACTCAGCCATGTACCTGCATCTTAAGGATAAAGGACATACCTTTGAAGATTGTAATGTTAACATATTGGCAAAGGAACGTGACTGGTTCAAGAGAGGTGTTAAGGAGGCCATTTATGTGAAAATAAAGAAACCAAGCCTAAATAGAGGTGGGGGGGTTCGACACCAACTGTCTGCCATGTACAATGCTGTTTTGACACCTTACCCTTGTCAGTTCCTATAACACCCCTTAGCCTCAATGCAATCACGTCTTGTATTCAGAAGGTCCCTAACACCTGTCATATGCTAATTGGGACTTTCCAGGGAACTTATATTGCCAACAGATTCTTGTACAAGTTATTCTGAATTGAGAAAGCCAAGCGAAATGTCTTCAAGATGTTAATTAGATCTAGGTAGTTGATCTAACTGAATGAATACAACAGATACATTAAGCTAAATTTATTTATGTATTAAAATTATTAAACCCATTATCAGAATTACATTAAATAGAATATATAAAATTAACTGAAATAATATAGCATTTTGGTCCTCATATTTATTCACTATAGGAGGCACATACACAGATTGTACCAGTGAACTTTGTGTAGTTCACCTTTAAAAGCCACATTCATTTTAGAAAAAAACGGGGAGTTTCATCGTGGGTAAAAGCAAAAGATAACTATACTCTAAAAATTCACTTTTTAAAAATGGAAAGGGCAGGGAGTTAGGATTGGTTTGTCCTACCTTACACTATTGTTTTATTGAGGATTTACAGTAAGTACAGGGTCAGACTGGCCCACAGATTTACACAGGAATCCCCCGGTGGGCCCACAGCCCATTTACCCAATAAAACGGCTTAAATTTAAATACAGAGCCAAAGGAACAGTAATAAACACATTTTAATAAACAATAGGAGTCAGTAGGAGTAACATATATATGTAAATGAGTGATAATAGGGATGTGAAATGTTAGGTGGGCCCCTAAACTTGTACTAGTGGGCACCTGGTCTCCGATTTCCTGGTGGGCCCCAACAGTCCCATACTGATCACATACACTTTTCCTTTTCCAGGTTAGTCCTGGACTAGTCCTGTGTTAAAGATAGTACTGAAGCCAGGAGGAAGACTGGCAGAATCAGTGAAGTGGGAGTTACCAGTCCTTTATCCCTGTCCCAGATACTTTTAATTTTAACTGTTCCACCTATGATTAAGTACCTGTTCAGTACGAAACGCGTCAGGTGATCTCTGGACTTGTTTTATGACTTGTTAATAAAGAAGTTTTAATTTAACAGACGTATAGGCACTATAGTTTTCCTTTAAGGCTTAAAAAAAATGATCTTTTACACAATTGCTATATTATGATTATCAGTTTTAACACCAAGGTCGCTATGAGAAATACACAATGTATTATTTACAAACCAAATGATGTATTTACCTCTTTATCATTGGAAACAAAATGGAGTCAACTGTGCCTGAAATTGAAAATGATGTAAAATAAACATGTTCTGTAAAACTTTGTAAAGAACAAGAGCTATTATATCCCAGATGGTGATATGAATACAATAAAGGACAGTTAAGCTTAAAAACATGCATGGTTTGTTATCATTTTTCTTTTGTATTTGATACATAAACATTTCATACAGGAGAATACTCCCAAGAATAAAACCTTCAGAAACATTCACATAGAAATATCTCTGTGCTTAAAGAAATGCCAGAAAATGAAAAAAAAAATTGAATTTATTGTTTTGCTTTGTTTTTCAGGGAACGGGCAGTGAATACATCTCAGCCAATAGCACTGCAGCTAACAGTGGGCAATCTAACACCAGATGAGACCTACAACTTTCGAGTTGTGGCTTATAACGAATGGGGACCAGGAGAGACCTCTCAACCAATCAAAGTGGTTACCCAGCCAGAATGTAAGTATAATGACTTTTCTATATTTTAAATCTAGTCTTGCTGGTAATGAGATAAAATTGCTAAAAGCACAAAAATTGATTCAACAGCCACTGTAGTAATGTCTGTGTATGAATATCTGGGCTTTGCTCATAGACTAAGATTCAAAATGTCTGTCTCTATTTTATATATTATTTATACAATAATAATGTATTATTGTATTAATCTTCATTATTTAAATATACATGTATTTGTATGAAATAAAACTAACTATGGGAACCCAACATGCTTTGGGGCTAACTTCATACAAAGATTTTTCCGCCATAAAGGAAGCGGAGCCATTTAATTACAAGACACATTCTCCCTCCAATACCCAAGGCCTAATTTTTCTCAATAAAGGAGCAATATCAGTATTTTCTGCTATTTTTATTTTCTATTTGTTTCCAAAGATTAGTTTAATTATGATTAAAGGTAAATGGTCATAGTTCCAACAGCACAATTGTACAATCCGTGAATCCTACAATCGGATTTGCCACTGGAATTTTTACTGTTATGCCTTTTGCCTACCCATCTACATAGTTAATCCAGAGGAAAATTAAATTAAATCCTACTTGGGCCATTTGGGACCAGTAAAAATATAAACAGTATTTTTGTGAAGATTCTCATTCATTCAGGTCATGGTATATCTTTTGTATTCAGTTAAATCAACTGGACGTAAAGTTTAGTTCATCCACAAATTGCATTCAGAAGGTCCCTAACACCTGGCTCTCATATGCTAATTGGGACTTTCCAGGGTACTTAACTGCCAACAGATTCTTGTACAAGTCATTCTGAATTGAGAAAGCCAGTTGGATGACTAGCGAAACGTCTTCAAGAACTAAACCTCAAGTCCAGTTGACCTACATGAATACAATAAATATACTGTACACAGTATTCCTGTAAAATAATGACAATGGTACATTTATTAGAATTGATTTTAATATTTCTCTAGTCGATGCAAAATGGAAATAAGACAAACATTTTACTATTATTTTAGTTTTAAGGATCTGAACTCGTTTCCATCAGGATTACAGTGATATTAATAGACCTCTTAACCTTTTATTCTATAAGGAATGTTAAATGCCATCTTCAGTGCTTGTCTGTAAGAATAAAATGTAACTCTGCATCACAAAGCTCTTTATAATCTCTTCAAGAGATCAGATTCTTTTGAAAAAAAGGGAAGGAATAGAATTTTAATGCAACCTCCTGAACCCAAGATTAAATCTTGATAATCTCCTGTTTCCTTTTAGGTTTTTAGAATGTAAAATATTTCTGTATTAAGTCCTACAAATCACAGATTGAATTGCTATTGCAGGACTATGCATCTAATCTTTCTGGACTGATACAGTAAAATCCCTATTTGTTATTATGTTAACTTTCTGTTACTATCAGGAAATGTATATAATTATAATCGGCAATGAACAGAAGACTGAAAATTAAAAAGCATCAATATCACTCTTCATTATTTTATTATTATATATGGATAATATGTTCCCATGCAAAGCAAATAACACCAAGGCTATATATACCTTCATTTTGAGCGGAATATTTCGACTTTTTGGATTTTTTTTGTCCATGTCTAATGTTAAGGAGAGGGTGGAGCCTTGACATTAGCTCATTAGGTTCAGTACTGGGGACATCTGTTTAATCTGTTTATAAATGACTTGAAGGGGCATTGAGAGCAAGGTCTCTGTGTTTGCTGATGACACTAAACTATGCAGGCTTTGGAAACTTTAAATGATGTACAAGTGTGCAAGCCGACCTAGAGATTATCAAAATGGGCAGCAGAATGGCAGATAAGATCAATGTTGATAAATGTAAGGTGATGCATTTGGGTTTAATAATCCCTGTGCCACCTACACCTAAAAACTCTGTGTTAAGTTCATCTGTAATGGAAAAAGATTTGGGGGTTCTGGTAGATAAACCGATTAGCTGTAGCAAACAATGCCAGGTAGCAATGGCTAGAGCTAGCAAGATATTGTTTGTATAAAGAGAGAATAGATTCAAGAGAGAAAATTATTATTCCCCTCTTACAAGGCACTTGGTAAGGCCTCATTTGGAATATGCAGTGCAGTTTTGGAATTCATATACAAAAGGGACATCTTGGAAAGGAAGCAGTTCAAGAGAGGGCAACTAATAATAAGGGGAATGGAGGGGCTTGATATGCAGGAGATTAGACAAGTTAGGGCTGTTTACATTGGAGAAGCGAAGTTTGCGTGGGATGATACTATACAAATTATAATGGGCCATACAATAAATCTCTGGTGGATTGTTACGAATAGGTCATATCAGAGAGACGTGGACATCCTTTAAGGTTGGAGAAAAAGATTTTCATCTTCAGGTTAAGAAACGTGAAACTGAAACTGTCTTCAGCAGATGGTAATGGCAAGTTCATTGAATAGCTTTAAAATGGGTGGATAAGTTTCTAAAACTAAAAAATATTGAGAATTACTGTATTAATACATATACTGTAGTTCTGGTTGGTACAGGATACTATATAATTGAGAATTACTGGATTAATACTATACTGTAGTTCTGTTGGTACAGGGAACTATATAATATTGAGTATTACTGGTATTAATACTATAACTGTAGTTCTGGTTGGTACGTGGATACTATATAATAATAGAATTACTGGTATTAATACATATTACTATAGTTCTGGTTGGTGCAGGGATACTACATAATATTGAGAATTACTGGTATTAATCAATATACTGTAGTTCTGGTTAGTACGGGATACTTATAATATTGAGAATTACTGTATTAATACAATATCTGTGGTTCTGGTTGATCAAGGGATAATTTCCGATTGCCGTTTGGATTAGGAAGGAATTCCCCCCTCCTTTTTTTTTAGCTGGGTTTTTGCCTTCCCTGGATCAAACTTTAGGAAGGGTTTAAAAAAAAAAAAAAGTGAATAGGTTTGACTTGATGGACGTAGTCTTTATTAACATCAATTACTATGTATTCCATTTAGAAGGCTTTTCATTTCCTGAATGATCAGCGCTGTCCATACCCAGTGAAAGATGGAGTTCTTTATAGGTTTCATTGAATAGAAGTAAGTCAAAGACCATAATTAATCTTAATTCTAACTTCAATCTTTTGCGCTAAGCAATAATAACGTATGCTTTCACGGGACACGTCACTTAAAAGAAAATAAATGGAGCATATGCTGATCCTTTAAAAATTTTAGAGAAGGGGAAAAATAATATTGTGCAGAAAGGGAAATCAAAGTTCCTTTATGTGAGTCAGCAGTATCAGCAATGATCCAGACCAACTTGGCTTAATAAAATCACATATGAATGGTTTTCATTCATTACGCAAGGAAATCAAAATCAAATCTGGAAGTGTCTGGGCTGGTTGAAACTTCTGTATTGCGCTGTTCTCAGTGACTTCATTCTAAAAAATAACCTGTGAAAATATTCCTGAAAAGATAAGAATATTGCCCATTTGTTGGTTAGACGAGAAAGCCTTTAAATAGTCAATGTGGAGTCCTGCCTGCAGACTTGCAACTTAGATGTTACCAGTGATGTCCATTCTGCAGTACTCCAGTAGACATGGGATCTGGGTCCGTCTTGGCCAGGATCCGACACGGAATCCCTCGGTTTCCAAATCCGAATGTTCCGATTGTTCAGATTTCAGGTCTTCGGAAGTCCCGAAATTATTCCCTTTTGGATCTTCGTGATTTTCACGAAATCCGTAAATCCGAAAACGGAATGAAACTTAACTTTAACTCCCAATATCATTAACTGCTCTCCTTTAAAGTGCAGCCAGGAAATGCCGAGAGTTGAAATCATCAAACATCTGATATAAAAGGGAATGTTCAGCCCCTCACACCAACTCATAGAGTAACACACCATCTGGTCCCTCTTGTTCTCGGCCGCCACCTTTACAAATATTATGAGCTCTAAGCAATTCAGACAATCACAAAGCAGGTGAGCAGTGTAGGCCTTCAAGGTAAGTTCCTCTGAAGCAAGGTGAGTGTGAGTGTGAAAAAGAGGTTTGTGTGGATGCTAACTTATGGGCCCTATTTATAAAGCGTACTTAGTCATAGCCTTTAAGAGTTGACCATTTTACTAGCAATTGAATATTTACATTTGTGTTCATAAAAATTATAGTTGTCTAAAATTACAATGGTGATCGTAAATTTATGATCCCAATCGTATTGCACGATCGTTATAACGAGGATTCTCAAACGATGTGCCTCCAAATGTTTGAAGCTACAACTCCCAGCATTCCCTGGCTTCCCCTGAAGTAAGAAATGCTGGCAGTGGTATTAAAAACATCTGGAGGCTCACAGTTTGAAAATCCCTAGCCTATTACAATACCATTGCTGTAGGTTATACATTTGGTATGTATGGCAGAGTGGTCTAAATGTATGGCCCAGCTGTAATATAGGTGTGGGCTGTACTTTTACAATAACCAGTGATATAGCAAATTTGAGAAATCATGAGTTCTTCAATAGGGCTCAATGTGGAAAGGTTTTTGGTTCGGGAGGAACATGCCTTTAAAAAATTCCATCGGGGAATGTGGAGGTTTGTAGTTTCAAAGCATCTGGAAAGCCACAGGTGGATGACTCGACAAACCAAATAATAACCAAAAAAATATAGAAAAAATCTAAAAACCTATAATACCCATTATATGGGGGGTTATCAAATTAATATTGGTCCTGAATCTGCACCGCTTGTGAATTCTTAAATCAATGGGAAATAGCAAAAGATTGAATGGCATGTTGGGGCCAAGAGGGGTCTCAAAGTCAAGCCTTCTTCTTGCACAGCGTTCTCTTGAAACTCCTCAACAATATCGGTCATTAAGCAAATTGTAGCACATTGCTAAAGAAGCGAATTGGATTATGGATTAAAATGCCTTCCAAGAAGGGAATAGTTGCCACTTCTAGTTTACAGGAACCAAATAGCAAAGCCAAGAGAGATATTATGGTCAAACAAGACAAAGATTGTTTCTAGAAGGGCAGGTTTAGAACAGAATCAGGGTTTTCAATAAAAGTTCTTATCATTTAAAACGGTGCTTTTTGCCCCAACCAATCAGATTTATTTAACTTTGAAAGCTAACATCTGATTGGTTGGGGCAAAATAGCACCATTTTAAATGATAAGAACTTTATTGAATCTCCCTGATGTTTTTATTTAACAATGTCTTTAATATGGTTGTGAGCCAAAATTCCAATGTGACAAGATTTTTTCCCTATGGCTGTATGAATCCAGTAATGTAGGTGAATGAAGACCTGTCAAATGTAATGATTATGACATCTTTCCAGAAAGTGTGAAATGAAGAAATGATAGTCTGCAGATTTGCCTAACAATTAATAATTCAGTCAAACCTGCCTAAGGGTTCTTCAATAGGTTTAGCTTCTATGCAAATCTGGGTTCTCACTTCACGTGCTACGTGTAATGAAGTGTTTCTAAAGTATTGTAGACTGTGAAAGCCTTTTACCCTTGACTATCCTGCATAGGAAATCCTAAATATAAAATGCAGGAAAAAAAGTCATTTACTGGTTAAAATAACAAGGCTGATTTAATGTATGGGTATGTAGGATTATGCTTTAACAAGGCTAGAAATGCAAAGAACAGTACACTTAATATAAAGGAAGCTATGATATTATATCATGCTTGAACTGGGGGACATATATGAGAAAACAAAATAATGCAATAAGATAACAAGGTGAAATTATATACAAATTAAGCTATTTCAGTGATAGCACTGCGTCTCCAAGTGGCGCTATATTAAGGGATAATACGCTACCTACAGTGTAATATAAGGATATTACACCACAGAGAAGTTCCATGACCATATAGAAGCACAAGGCCGCAGGCCGTCCATGTATGCCCCCATACAGGGCATGGAACCGAGGTGAAGTAAATCCGTATATTACACTGTAGGTAGCGATTTATTTCTATAATACATAAGACCAGCCATAAAAAAACCCTGTCCACTACTACTGTCTCTCCCTCTTCCTGTATTAGTCATGTATATAGGAATCCCTGTTCAGTGTATAAATAGTTAATTACCGTTCCTATGAAAGAGAAAGAAGGACGAACATTGTCGTCACCAATAAACAGGGATTCTATATAAATGAATATACAGGGAGGGGGAGACGTGGGAATGGCAGTGGAATACAGGAAGTCACTCAGTGACATCACTGAGTGACTGTAATATAGATTCTCGCCACTGCACCTCCCATTGAAAGCCTAGCCTTATGTATTATAAAATAAACTATACTACATACACAGCTTTCTTAAAAATTCTCTTAATGCAATCAACCTGGTTAACAATACTAAGGACTAGAGACGGGAATGTAATTATGGAAGGCCCTAGCTATGTTGGTAAAAATGGTGGCTGCCATTTTTCAGTTATTTGTACATACATATTATGTATAATTTGGTTTATGTTAAACAAATAGCTAAATTAGATCAGAACATAAAGCTATCACTTCTCTATTGGCCTCACATATTTACAACAATAAATGTACTTACCATCAGAAAGTGTTACAACTGCTTGTTCTTCAGAAGATACCCCAGGCCCATACGATGTTAGGCCAAGACCGTATACTGTATTCTGTAAATTTTCTAAGCCCTTCCAGCCTGTATGAAACTCCGTCCACTTCAAATTCTGTGTATAAAAATATTTATATATTTGTGAATATATTTTTGGTAATTGTAAAAAACTTACATTTTTTTATCCTTCACTATATTGTAGAATTGGCATAACTAACGAGGCTTCCATCTTATTGCCAGTACAACTCAAAGATAATGTAGGCCTTGTGCACATGTGCACTATTGGACAACCCCCTGCCAAGTTATTAACTGTCTCTATGCAGTTAATAGAGTTAATTAGAGTTAATAGAGTTGGTATTTTCTATAAGATTGTCTCCAAACAATATGGAAGTCCCTGATAAGACTTTGAAAAGCTGTATGTTACACTGCGATTATTTTCCAGAAAGGACGGATTCATACAGCTTACCAGGAACAATACAAATGGTCTGCTGGTTTTACGTCTTTTTTCTTTTTTGTGTCCATTCTGTTCCTAGCAAAGGATAAATGTGTATGCTTGGTGACTCAGCAGTGGAAAGCATTCCTTTTACAAACAAACAGCCCATGAGGCCACAGGTTCAATTCCACAGGCTTACCTGTGATTTTTGATAGGAAACTGAAAGGACTACTTTTGTTTATATAAAAGTAAGTGGTGTGTGTGTGTGTGGGGGGGGGGGGGATGTTTAAAATTGCAATGTCAAATTGGTAAATGTTTGTTTTGTGCCTGAAAGGTTGAATATGCTGTAACATGTTTGGAGAGAACAGAGGGGCCAGACAGCTGCAGCTACCTTGTTTTGATGTGCTGTGCACTAGAGAGCATGCAAAGTATACCAGTTGTAACACTATGGGGCATATTTATAAATGGCCAGTAACTTTCGCGGCCGAGTTTCCAGACGTTTTCGCCAAAATCGCTATTCACGCGATTTATAAAAGGGTGAAACCCGGCAGCATTAACATCGCATTATTACGGCTCACTTGTACGCCCAACCTGGGCAGGTGATAGCCAACCACGGGAGGCATGCCCACTCGACGCAGGTGGTCACATTCCAGGGGGCGAGGTGGCATAGCCCACCCCTCCCTCGCCCCCTGGCAGCACAATTCCTTCCCAGCTGGGCCTGCTGGAGGGTGGAGGGACCCTCCAGGTGGGGCACTGAGAAGTGCCTTTTGGGGCTTAGGGGTCCCGCAGCTCGAACCAGGACCTCCTCCCCTGGCCCTTATAGGACCATTGCAGCACTCAGAAGTGCATTTGCGGCCCTGACAAGGGCCCTTTGGGGCTTATGGGGTTCGGCAGCTCTAACTGGGACCCCCCTTCCCCAGCATTTTAAGTGAGGCAAGGGCGGGTGGGCGCGGGCAGGGTGGGCATATGCCCCACCGGTTGGTGCTAGGGTGGGGTGGGAGGGATCCTTTCCTAGCACCCTGCTTGTATGTCGGGAGCTCTCGAAGAGAGCTCAAATTACCAAGCACATCGCAGTGGTAATACTTTCCGCGCGATGGAAGTCGCCTTTATAATATGGTGGGAATAACCATTTATAAATGTGCCCCTATGACTTCCACAAAATTTAGAGAGATTTACCCACAGGTTTATTTCATAAAACAGCCACAGCAAATGGAGAGATAAGACACAGCTTGTTGTAAATTTGCTTGTCTATTGGGAAAACATTGTTGGTGATTTTCACTTCAATGGCTATTTACAAAAACAAAAATCCAACCTGATTCATTAGAGTTCTGTTTTAATTCACCTTTAAAATGTTATATAGATAGTGAATAACAAAACATTAGGTGTTTTCGCATTTTAGGACCAGTTAAATGTCAAGTTGTAACATGCAGTTTGATTTTAAAATCATTGTATCTAAGACCATCAGTTTTATTTATGTGTGATAAATTCATCTTTCTAAAATCAGCAACTGTTCTACAGATATTTATTTCCCTGGGTTTTCTTCTCAGATAGATATTAAATGATGACTGTGATTTATAACTGCAGATAAAGTTAAGAACTTAAGGACGGATCACACAGAATATCAATGAGAATCTTTGGTAACTGCAAAAAATAAAACAAGATATGCAGAAAATTAAATTTTTGTTCAATGTTAAATGCTGAGTAATACAAATGCAAACTTTTAAAATGCCTTACATTTAAATAACGGATTTTCGGAGGGGAGGGAAGGGGTATTAATTAATTTAATTTGATTAGGTATAAAATTTGAATACAAATCTGAAGAGGTTTTTTAATGGTGAAACAGTTTGAGCATCGAAATTTCATGTTTTGATGTGGAATTTTATTTCAACTGGTGAAATTCTGGGGCACAAATTGCACCCTTTGGTCAGAACAACACAAAAGTAAATGCCTTCCTGCTTAGCATAATTCTATTGGGGGTAATTTATGGAAGTTTTTATCTCTAAGGTTAAGATTGCTTTGCCCTAAGAACCATATTCAATGACTGATATTGAATAGGGTTTTTACAATAAATAAACCAGTCACCTAACAGGCATTAAATGTCTAAAACTAATGCTAACCAGTTGAGTTCTCTGCTTTACAGAAAAAGTGGAGGTAAAAAAGGATTAATATTATAGTAGTCAGGCTTATATAGTCTCAATGGGCCACCAAAATGTATATATTTAGCAACCCAAACCAATCAATAAAAGCTTCAAACATGCTACAGGTAACAGCATTACCAATAACAATTCATTGCTGATTGGTAAAGTTATATAATATATTATCTCTATGGGGAAAGACAATACATCATGAAATGAAAAGGACCAGGTTGCACAAGGGTCTTCAAAGACAAAAATATGCAGTTATTTATTTACAGATAATAATACTGATTCATGGACAAAACAAAGCCGCCATTTTGATTAGTTGGCCCAAAGTTCTTAATAGTACTATTATCTTTGAAAACATTTCACATCTATTACACAGCAATGGAATAAATACTGTACATGGTTTTATTTTAAACCGTAAATGCCCAAGATGCCTTTGCATTACATTTTGTGTTTTACTCTAATCATTTCAATGAGTAGCTCTGAGTACTAACCAAGAGAGCAATGATCTCTCCTGAAACATCATTCACATCATTGCTCAACAAAATGGACGTATTTATTCATCATTTCCCCCGCACCTTCATTAACTTTGATGTAGTTCATTCTTTCAGAATCTTCATGCATGTTTTAAAAGCAAAACCGTGAACAATAATATCTCTTACTCTGATTACTTTTTTAGTCCTTATGGAAAGATATGACCTCTGGATTTGGTACTTAATTACTTTAGGGTCAGTTCAACTAATGATCTACGAAGTTACATTTCTGCAATAATCTTCTGTAAGGCAATTTAGCTTGGCTAATAAACTTCTGGGCCCTTAACACGTTTACAATTAATACTGTGGTACGTTGCATTATTAAATCTTGGAGACAGAAGACTTTAACCTGCAGCTTGATAACCGTGTGAGGCAAAACAGGAAGGCCAGTCATTTTAAAACTAAAAACTATAAAATAATAAAAGTACTTGTGCATTATAGAAACTGTTTAATCGTTACTTATATCGTTCTCCAAGTAGCCAATTATAAGTGGTCAAGCTGCAAATTAATTTCTTGATGTTCTATTACTTGCCTTTGAGTTTAGATACGTTTTCTTAGAGAAGTAGACATATGCTATAATTTCAACATGAACTGTTTTCAGGTCAAAACTAGTTTTGAAGCAAAATGCATTGGTTGAAAAATACCACAGAAACACCATCTTGAAACCCTGTAAATTAGTTTGCCTAGAGATGGACCGAATCAGAATTCAAACCCGAACTTTAATTGTTCAGGCAAATCCAACTTTATTCGAAAAAATCGAATACTTTCGATTTCGATATTCTTCTACTTTGATTCAATAATTGTTGAGTTTTTAATAAAAATGAAAACTCGGAAAATTCGGGTTTCGGAAATTCCGGGAGTTCCGAAAGTTTCGTAGGGACTTGAAACCCTCGGATTCTATTCGAAACTGGGTTCTATTAGAAACCCACAGTACATCTCTTACCGTTAATTAGTAATTAATATCATTTTGTGCACATTTTGCAGTAAATTACATTTCTTAAAGAATTTTTCCTGGGAATATAGTGGGAGGTATCAGGTAAATAGGGAGCAAGACTACACATCCTCTAGTCATTGTTCATAGAAAATGTATCTTTAGATCTACTACTGTGTCTGCTCTACGGGAGATCAGAAATAAAGTGACCTTTAATGACAGGTATGAAGAAGCAGCTGGCTAGCTTCTAGGTGTAAAAATAAAAAGAATACAGTTGTGGTACAGTTTATGAAGGGCTCAAAAATATCAATGTCATATTATTACAGGGTTAAGTAGGTTTTTAGCAATCTAGTGTTTACAACCATAATTTTGGACAAAAGCAGCAAAACCCTGAAATAAACCTTTGCAATTCCTGACATGCTTTTATTGTATGTGCTCGGGAACAAACCATATCATTTTTCTGCAGTGTAACATAATAATCATACTGTTGGTTTCAAGGCAATCACCGGCATGCGGCAATTTCTACCGACTATAAAGATGACATATTATGTTCTTACCTGCTTCTCTTCCTGAAAAAGTCTCCGTACAAAACACTCTGTATCCGCACAGGACCATTTGCATATGCTGGGGGCTCCCCGAAATCAATATTGAGGTAGGTGCAGTAGGGATAACTGAAGATTCTCCACAGGTCCTGGAACTTCCACTTTAAAAAAAGAACAACATCATCATGTAATATATTTATATAGCTTATTAAATGACTAATAAATGAAAGCACATCGATTATTTAATTTGGACCTTTTAGTGATGACACTTACTGTAAGTAGAAATGGAATAGAACTCGAACTCGGACCCGGTTTGAGCCGAACTTATCAAGTTGAATGGACTTGTACTTCTCGAACTATCCCAGACCCTATTTCTTGGACTTTCGAGCATTCGATAATTATCCCATAAATGATTTGAACATTCGATAATTGTTGAATTATCGAAAATAAACGATCTTCGAATCGTTTATGGGAAATATTGAATGATCAAATTATTTATGGGATAATATCGAATGTTCGATAGTTTATGGGATAATTATCGAATGTTCGAATGTTTATGGGATAATTATCGAATGTTCGAATTATTTATGGGATAATTAGCGAATGTTCAATCGTTTATGGGCTAATTATCGAAAATCGGACGGGAGCTTGAAAGTACCACGTGTTAGAATAAAATGTATTTCTTTTTTGAAAGTCTGGATATTGGAACATGTTCCCCAGACCATTTCCAGGTCCCACAGCCATTTACATTAAGTACCAATGATATTTTAATTGTATTTCATTCAAACTTTTCGAAATATTTGATTCCCATTGACTTTAAGGGTTCGTTTTCAACTTTCCAAATAGTGAAAGTTTGGAAGTTCAGCCATCTCTTAACTGTAAGTAAGGGCTTTGAAAGAAAAATGGTTTGGATTTGGAAATGTTGGTTTTCGAAAATCCATGAATGTGATCGGAAAATCAATTAAAAAAATTGAAAATTCTAAAATGACATGGAAAAATAAGAAAATTGGGTTAAAAAATCAAAAATTTCTAATTGAAAGTTTGTTGCAACATTAATTTTTGACAAATTTTCAGATATCGTAGTTTAGTGAAAATGGGCGAAATTCTGTCTGTTTTGGAAGTGGTGAAACTACCATGTAAAATCTCTGCCCTCTAGTCTACACTCATGACCCACCCTCCCTTAATACCAGCAGGAAACAGCTGGGTAGGTTACCCAAAAGCCCTGGGTGTTACACCAGCAGATAGCGTGGTACGTCTATTTCAAACATTGTAGTGAAATGTGTGCGTTAAAATCCACCTTTGGCAATATCTGCAAGTTTGTATATTCTCCCTTTGCTTCTGTGGGCTTCCTCTAAGTTCTCCCATTTCCTCAAACAATCCAAAATGTTATGTTGGCTGATGAGGTACTTAGATTGCAAGCTCATTGGAAGGTTCTTATATAAATGGATAAACCAATCGAATGTGGGAAATCTGTTCAGCACAATATCAGCCCATTATGACTAGAAATGGGATGCGGGTCTGACTCGAACCCGGATCCGACACGGAACCCTCATTTCGAAATCAAATGTTCATCCGTAACTGGCAGACCATTTGGATTTTGGGACTTCAGGACTTGGAGACATTTTCAATCATTATCGAATGTACAAGGTTATTTTTGGTAATCCCGAAAATAACCTTGAACATTCGATAATCCTTGAAAATACGATCGTTAAACCAGTAGTTTCTAGGGATTATTGAACGTTCAAGGATTTCCGAGGATTACCAAAAATAACCTTGTGCATTCGATAATCATTTAAAATGCGGTCCGAAGTCTGAAATTACATTCCGTTTTCGGATTTTCGTTTTTTGTTTTTTCCCGAAATCTGTAAATCCGAAGTGGAACAAGTGGCAATCTCTTACTAGGAGCCACTCTATATCTTGTGCCTTGACCTGTGGACATATTGGGAACATTACAACATAATATATACGACAGGGGCTTTACTCTTTACTTTCCAGTCTCTTAAAAGATCAATGGCTTAATGCTGTACCATTCTTCAAAACATAATAACTGGCTTACCAATGTTTACCTTTAAAGGAGAACTAAAGCCCATTTTTATATTCCACTATTTGAAAATATCCCCTCTAAAAAACACCATAAACTGTAAAATAGCATACAGTAAATGGCATTAAAGTAAATATACTCCTGAAGAACTGAATGAAAATACTGTGTGTATGTACTGGCTAAACCCCTGATCTCAGTCACATGTTCATTGCCTAATATGTCCTGTAAAAGGATTGGCTAGAGGCTACAAGTGGGTGTGGCCAACTTACCAATTGTAACAAGTTTTGCAGTAATGGTCAGTGACCACACGTGTGATACTGGGAGTTAGAAAGGTAATTTCCCCACACCATATAAAATAGAATGGTGTGACACGATTACTGCTTTTCAATTAAGGAGTTTCTCTTCTAAAGGGTGTTGTAGGGGCTTTTATTGTCTTTAAGACCTTTCTTTTAGTATGACTTTATCCATTTCTTTACACAATATTTGATCAAACAGAAATAAAGATGAAAAGTCGCCATGTACAAGACCCTTACCCTAACACAAATACTGTATATTTTCTTTCATTTTTTTTTTTTAAAAAACAGTATAAAAGGGATAAGATAAAACTTGCTTGTTTAAGTAGTAAATACTTCTGACTTACTTTTTGTTACACAATTTATTACCCATCTGAATATAGAAAATAAAAAGTAACAACAGCTTTTAATCAATTGGGTTACTGTCTAATTTCGTAGTTCTACAAAATAACCCATTCCTAGACTGTTAAACAATGAATGAATATTTGTTCTAAATTCCTTGGATCATTTTTCTCTGCATATTGAAATGATAAAGAAGTAATTAAAAAATAAAACGTGTTGGGTTTATGTAAACTTGAAAAACAGCTTTATTTAAATGATTTATTATTACGCTAAATGTATCTTCCACGTATATGTCAAACACCACGAGATTCATTTATCAAGGTCCAGAGAATTCTGGGGCTGTGTGATTTATATAACTTATAACAACTCTGTGGCATTTGAAAGACAAACTACATTTATCATTATTTAGGAAACCCAACAATAACAAGTAGAACTTTGCTATAAGATATGTAATAATCCTGTGTTCTTTGGTTGTTTTATGTTGCAAGGAGTTCTAACTTTGAGAATGCTTTGGAAGAAGCTAGATTTATATATACACAATGTGTTACTGTCATCCGCTAGAAAATAACTACATTTTACCTAACGGTGTGCAAGGAAAGTAGATTTCTGCAAAGCCATTTGAGACATGTGAACTCCTGTCTAAAGTGTTGGATCGGACCACAGGGTTACAGGAGAATCCCGCAGTTTACTCAAGAAATAGAGAAAACTGTGGTAGCAATAATATATGTAATATGTTAAATGTGTGATATGAAATGTTAGATGGGCCCCTAAACTTGTCCTAGTGGGCCCCTGGCCTCAGATTCCTGGTGGGCTCCAACAGTCAGTCACACTGTGACACTGTCTAATCACGTATCCTCTGATAACAAGGAGGGCAACTTTGTTCATCCTGTTCTTAGAACTTCAGATATGAGATAAGAGAGCTGTAATCTGTCATAGATGTCTATGTCCAGGAACCTGGTCAATGGTAACAATCACATCTTTTGATGGCCAGCACCAGGTACTGAGTAGTTTTTTATGAGGAGTTGGGGGAGTATAATTGCCTTCTATGACTTAAATTTATATTTAACTTTTATTTTTAAGTTCAAATCTCAAATTCTGGACAATAATATTGTAATAAAAATGATTAAACACCATTCATTTGTAGAGATAGACTGAACTCGAACTGAACCCCAGTTACGACCGAACATTTCGAGTTCGAACGGACTCGAACTTCAGGAAAATCTGGTCCCGGATTTTCAATATTTTCCGGACTTTTGATAATTATCGAATCTTCAAACGTTCGATGCATGCGAATCTGTGAGTAAAATTTTTATCATACCAATACGCGAGTAAAATTGAATATCGAATCTGTGATTAAAATGTCTATTATACCAATAGCAAGTAAATATTAATATCGAATCTGTGATTAAAATGTCTATTATACCAATACACGAGTAAATATTGAATTATCGAATTGCAAGTAAAATGTCTATTATACCAATACGCGAGTAAATATCGAATATCAATCCGTAAGTAAAATGTCTATTATACCAATACACGAGTATAAATATCGAATCCGCGAGTAAAATGTTTATTATACCAATAAGCGAGTATAATATCGAATTATCGAAATCTGCAAGTAAAATGTCTATTATACCATACGCGAGTAAATATTGAAAATTCTTGAATCCGCGAGTCGTTCATGTGGATAATTATGAATGTTCGAACGTAGAGCTGGAAAGTAGCGCCAGTGAGAGTAAAATTGATTTTTGGAAAGTCCTGGATATGGAACAGTTCCCCAGACCATTTCCCAGGTCCACAGCCATTTACATTAAGTTACCATTGATATTTTAATTGTATTCATTAGAATTTTCAAACTATTGACTCCCTTTCACTTTAATGGGTCCGTCCTCGAACCATATAGTTTCGATAGTTGGCCATTCTATTCATTTGCAGAAAAGACACATTTCCCTTTTGCACTATAGCAGACTTGTTAAAGTTAAAGAAATATTCCACAGTTAAGCTAATTTATGGATGGCAGGAGTGAGAATTATCTGTTCGCACCGATATGTGAATAAAAGATCTTATGCGGAACACCCTATTTATGGTAATTACAGTTATGTCAGCTTAAATCAGCCAAAATACATAACAGTTCCAACCTGCTGTAGAACAAGTCTTAGACACAACTCTGCCTTTATTGTTTACTGCAAGGCACTGAGCTGTGATAGAAGAATTTAAAATTCACTGACCCTATGTTTACGTTGATGGATTCTGGCTCGGTTAAAATAAACTGAATAAATAACCCCCTTCTACTTCCCTTCTTTTTTCAGAGTCTTGGATATTCTTGAAATTTTAATCCTTGAGATAAATTCTCTTATGAAAAATAAGCAACAAATATTTAATATTATAAGCTGCAAAGTGATGGTCAATCAAAGCAATTTCCTAATCTCACAGCTGTGGCCAACATTATTACTCATCTGGCTTTGGTAGGGGAAAAAAATAAGGACAAGGGAGGGAAGTGTATGGGAAATATGCCAAAAATACAGTTGGCCCTTTGTCTGATGTCCATGTTCTGTTCATATTGAGTGGAATGTTATCAATCAATTTGAAGATGTGTAAAAATTCAGTATGCATCTATTGTATTATTAATTGCAATTAAAGAAGCAATTAAATAGGAACAAAACCCAGCTCCACTCAGATCTACACTGCCAACCAACTCCAAATGGATATTTCAACCCCTTTTCTCCTGCCTTGATCAAGAGCATGGATCCTTCATATATTCATAGAAGATTATCTCCATGAAAAATGGGTTTGGGGTGGCCTCACTCATACCAAACAAGTCCATGCCTCTCTGCTACAGACAAAGACAAGGGCCTGGTATCTCTATTCCCCGTACTTCAACTTAAGTAGGTGTAGCATCAATGGGGTTGGCTGGCAAGGTGGAGTTTTGGCTGGAGAGGTGGAATTTTTATCTCATAAAAATTCTTGGGCATTAATGCGCTTGTGGTCAGTTCTGGTCCATTGCCCATCAACAATCATTTATACTGAAAGACAAAAGACCTTGATGTTTCCAGTTGATCATCCAATGATTTCCAGTTCATCACTCCAATGATTTCCAATTGATCAATCCCATCATTTCAATTGACACTCCTAATTTTAATCAATCACACCATTACTTTTAATGATCACTTCTTACCCTTTTTAAAGAACATTCGCCCATTTAAAGTGACCAACTCATCGTTAAATCCCTGGCAATCCTGTGGTCTTCAAGAGATCGCATGATTGGTCACCCCAAAACATTGGTTACACATCTTTAAGTCAAACTAGTGATTGGTTTATAAACTAGCTTTGACAGATTAATTGGTTTAGTTTTCCTATATAGGAATAGGAACCTTGGAAAACTGAGGATTGTAACAAACTTGTTGTATCATATTCAGTAATGGAAGCAACGTTAACAGCAATATTAACCCATGGGATTCAAGCATTAATAGTTGGGGACTATAAAAAAGCAAAGGATCCTGGTCTCAAAAGAGTGACGTTGCCTCCAAAATCAGATGGTTGTACAGCAATATAATAAGTGTTTATATAGTGTTTTAGGATTCCCTGTAAGAGAGGTCACCATCACTCCTACTAAATTAGTTTGCATTTGTGTTATTTAAAACCAAATATCTGCTGGAACAACAGAATATTGCTTACAAAGACAGGATGGGTGGGTGTAAAGGTTGGTAATGTTAAATAAGTATGTTTGTTGTGGGGGAATTGGAGTAATGCGCAAACTTTCCAGTGATTTCCCTGATGGGAAATTTCGTATTCTGATAGAGAAGTCCCCAAACCTCAAAATATTTATACTCACACTGCCTATAATTGCACACAAAGCTAATTATTCAGCCTGATACCTGCATCAGAAAATTCCTTTTATCCTACTTGAACCGGAGTCACAGACATGTTGTATGATGTCACGGCCAATGACTAATGAGTTACCTGGAGGCTTGTCCGCTGAGAGCAGTGGAAAGCTAATTGAGCATGTGAGAAAGCTCTAAGCTTTCCCTCCTCTTAGCAAATTGCCTGCAGGGATTGTGCTGAAAACTAGCTTTGTGTGCAGTTATGGGGAGTGTCAGTATAACAATCCTTAGGTTTTGGGGGCTTCTCTATCAGAATATCAAATGTTATTTTGGGGGTGGCCTGCCATTTAACATAGGTAAACACTGGCCTATGCACCCCTCATGTAAGAATAAATCAAGGTTAAGATTCAGTAAATGCTTTAAATTATTAAAGTTTTTTTTTTAATAACACGTCAGTTAAATTTTTTATTAATTTCTTATTTTTAATCCACTGTAATCTATTCATACTCCCAATATCATTTCTGCCCTTTCATTTAGCACTGTCTTCAATCTGTCTTTTTATCTGTATGGCGTCAGGATTACCTGATTCTGTTGGGAGATCAGTAGTTACCACAAGTACTGGGGCGCAGGGTCTAAGTATGACCAGGTTTTCCCCTCACTGCTGAGTCACACCTGGCTGCGGCCCCCAGCACCTGTAAGCGATGAACCGAGGCAAGGAATAGATGCACGGGACAAGAAAGACTAGGAGCCGGTGTGGGAACAAACATCCAGCACTGGTTTCTCCAGTCCCTGTCTTTTCAACTTTGGCGCCACACACAGCCATCTGGCATGTGCACAAACACCCATGGGCACACCCACATACATCATGCCCAAGTATGCCGTGTGTCTTCACACGGAAGTCTGTCCACTGAGGGAACCAGGGCAGGTTAGGAGAGATTGTGACAGTAGCCCCTTTTTGAAGCTACATTGGGAAGTAGTAATAATATTATCAATCCTAACTCTCTGCCCCAGATACTTTACAGTACATTTTTACAGTGTAGTTGGGACACATTTAGAAATGGAGGAATAAAACAATAAGAGGATAGTTGCATATACGGCTTTCAGTCACGGTGGTTACGGACTCTTTCAAAACTTCTTAAAATGGCAATTATCAAATTAGACTTTCCAGTCGATCCAAATACAGCTATGAAGTATATAGTTAATAAAGGATTCCAGAAAAGGAAGGCTTAGAACGTATATACAGTAAGACTTATGGACTTACAGTAAACTGGTTTCATGACGTTTTAATCGTCTCTTTGCTTATTATAAGTAATGACTAAATTGTTTAGTTTAGCTACCAAGGGGATCTGTGTTCTTTATGGTTATTGGACAGTTTATACCTTCTAAATAAACATTTTCATTTTCTAAGCTTATATCACATCCATTTAAGCTATAACTGTCTTACTTCAGTTTATTTAATAAAGAAAAGGAAATGGAGGCTTAATTAAAAATACATTGTGCTAGAATAAGAATTCATCACTAACAATGTTCTAGGGTTTCAACCCAAACTTGGATGGGGGTCGAACTTACCGTTTTCGACATTAGAATTCCGTGAGTTGCACCTGACTATTTTCTGGTGTTAATAAAGTTGGGCAAAGGTGGCACAGCACTAACTGCCCTTGCACGGAGGTCTCTGCAAATTCCTGCTAACTCTTGGTACATAGTTGCAAGGGGGTTAGATGAAATTAGCTGTACGGCCTTTTATACATAACTCTTTATATATTCAATAGATGCACTGCTGACAAAGCTGCCACTACATATAATAACAGATGATGGTAGATAGTGCTGCTACAACCAATTCTCTTTAGAGTCTTTTGCTGATGTCAGCAGTAATATTAGAGAAGATTTGCCTTTTGGACTCTCTCCCGCCCAGTGGTGGTTGAAATGATTTTGCTGTTCAGTGCTGGGATGTGAGTTGAGTTGATATACATCTTCAAGGAGAATGTGCTGCAGAATATGTTATGTGTATAGGAAAACTAAACCAATTAATCTGTCAAAGCTAGTTATAAACCAATCACTAGTTTGAATTAAAGATGTGTAACCAATGTTTTGGGGTGAACAATCATGCGATCCATTGAAGACACAGGATTGCCAGGGAATTAACAAGAGTTGGGTCACTTTAAATGGCGAATGTGCTTTAAAAAGGGTAAGAAGTGATCAATTAAAAGTAATGGTAGTGATTGATTAGAAATTATAGGAGTGATCAATTAGAAATGATGGGAGTGATCAATTGGAACATTATGGAGTGATGAACTGGAAATATTGGAGGATCAACTGGAAAACATCAAGGTCTTTTGTCTTCAATATAAATGATTTGTTGATGTGCAGATGGACCAGAACTGACCACAAACGCATGTAATGCCCAAGGATTTTTTATGAGATAAATATTCCACCTCTCTAGCCAAAACTCACCATTGCCAGCCAACCCATTGATGCTACACCTTCTTCAGTTGAAGTACGGGGAATAGAGATAACAGGCCCATGTCTTTGTCTGTAGCAGAGAGGCATGGACTTGTTTGGTATGAGTGGCACTTTAGCCATCCCAAACCCATTTTTATGGAGATAATCTCTATGAAATATGAAGGACCATGCTCTTGATCAAGGCATGAGAAAAGGGGTTGATATATCCGATTTAGTTGATTGGCAGTTGTAGACTGAGTGGATGAGTGATTGATGGGAAATCATGGGAGGGATCGATGGGAAATTATGGGAGTGATGATGGGAATCATGGGAGGGATCGATGGGAATATGGGAGGGATCGATGGAAATTATGGGAGGGATCGATGGGAAATATGGGAGGATCGATGGGAAATCATGGAGGGATCGATGGGAAATTATGGGAGGGATCGATGGGAAATCATGGGAGGGATCGATGGGAAATTATGGGAGGGATCGATGGGAAATTATGGGAGGGATCGATGGGAAATTATGGGAAGGATCGATGGGAAATTATGGGAGGGATCGATGGGAAATTATGGGAGGGATCGATGGGAAATTATGGGAGGGATCGATGGGAAATCATGGGAGGGATCGATGGGAAATATGGGAGTGATTGATTGGAAATTATGGGTGATAATTCAATCAAAGTTACCAAACTATTGGCTAATTGAGTAGAATTATGGACCTGTGTTTACCAGCCCTGCATTATATATGGATAATATGTTCCCATGCAAAGCAAATAACACCAAGGGCTGGTAAACACAGGTCCATAATTCTACTCAATTAGCCAATATTTTGGTAACTTTGATTGAATTATCACCCATAATTTCCAATCAATCACTCCCATAATTTCCCATCGATCCCTCCCATGATTTCCCATCGATCCCTCCCATAATTTCCCATCGATCCCTCCCATAATAATAGGCAGATAGATAGATAGATAGATAGATAGATAAAGATAGATAGATATAGATAGATAGATAGATAGATAGATAGATGATAGATAGAAGATAGATAGAAATAGATAATAGATAGATAGATAGATAGATAGATAGATAGATGATAATAGAAGATAGCTAGTGATTGATAGATAGATAGATAAGATAGCTAGATCCTAGATTAGTAGATGATAGATAATAGATAGGATGATAGATTAGATAGATAATAGATAGATAGATAGATAATAGATAGATAGATAGATAGATAGATAGATAGATAGAATAGATAGATAGAGAGATAGATCAGATAGATGATAGATAGCTAGATAGAGATCGATAGCTGATAGATAATAGATAGGGGGGGGGATTTCATAGATAGATTGATAGATCGAAACTTATCATGCAATTCGAGGGGATATTGATGCCATGAGTTGTTCAGCCCAATAAAGTAAATTGTCACCTGCTCACAATTCATTTTTGAAGATTCCGTTCCCCATTAAGCAATGTTATAAACATAAACCCACTCCCTTCGTAAGCAGTGAACCATCAGCCAAGGAAAGGTTGTTAAGAAGCAGAAGATGGTCACAAGTTCCTAGATGAGAATGCGTTCCTTAATCCCATGATGGAAATGAAACAATGGAGATAGGATGTAGAGTATCTGAATCTATACTCACGAAGCACTTAAGTAGTTTAACATTTTTTTATGGCTAATGGGCCAAGGCAAACTCTTAACAATTCACCTAATTTCCCTGTGGTGCCAAAAGGTTGTTTAAAACAATAGTGAAGCAGTTACAATGGAGCCATCTAATGGGCGCCCATGTGAGAAACTACACATTCCTACTGCCTAAACCCTCATTTTAAAATGTCAGCTCTGACCATTGCAGTGGGTTGGTTGGTCTCCATATCAGATTTGCTTATTTCAAGCTATTTTAAGTATTGAAGGAAATATTCCCACCCCCACACGACACAGTTTTTGTGAATTGAGATATTGATGGACAACACCATCCCAACAGCCAAGAATGCTCCAAGAACCAATTAGTTTGACTTCTTTCTTCTATTCCCAGGGTTAGTCGAGATTACAACTGAAGGGGGATTCTGAATGATGATAAGGGTCAGGTGTAGGGTCAACTTGTGAAGAAATAATAGGTTGAGCCCTTCATCTTGCTCCATCATGCCTCCTATTCCCGATAAAATGTCGTGTGATTGAAACATCTCCTGAGACGTTTACAGAGTGACTACAAGATAGACCAAGATTTGGATCAAAGGTTTTGGTTTATTTTTATGCCCAACAATAAAGTCACAATGACTCTCCATAAAACAGGGCGTTTTTATTCGGGCTTCCCAATTGTCTTCATTCGGTATTTGAAGAGGATTTTATTTACGTGGCATTCAGCTCTTTAATTTATTTTCCGTTCCCGGAGAATTAAGGAATGTACAGGAGTTTAATAAGCAAGTGTACTTCCTTTAGTCGTATGCAATCAAAAGACAGGTTTTTGGGATGTAAAAAGACACGGAGTAAATTGGTAACCTCCAAAAAAAAAAAGCTAATGGGTTTTTAATTGATTAGAAAGGCAATCCTTCATAATGTACGATTGTCATTAATCCTCCCCCTTTTAGAAATAAATCTCTTGTTGGTTTGCGGGATTCAGCCTTTCAATAGAAATCTTTCAATTCTATTTGTTTAACCCACCAGAAATGATGATGGCAAAATAATGCCTAAACCGCCATGTAGTGGCGCTTGTTTTGCATTTAGCATGTGGAATGCTGTGAAAAGCCTTTAAAGGTATCGCTTTCCTGGGAGCTGCCATGGAAAATATGGAAATTACCCAGAATTATCTATTCCCTTATTTGGCAGAACGAAGGGGAGCTGCAAGAATGTTTCTCGGCCATCTATTTAAGTATTGTGACTCCCTTCTTTTTGTTTTTTTTTTTTTTTTCATCGTCTATAGGCCCTTTCACACTGCAAAACAAGAGGCCTGGCACTACACAGATGATGGCTCAATAAAGCCAAACCGGTCTGTAGTTGGAGCTCTGTTTTGCATTTCAGCTTGTGGAATGCTGAAAAAACTTTAAAGTCTTTTCTGGAGCTGCCATCGAAATAACCAGAAGGAATCTGTTACCTATTTGCATGACCAACCTGATGGCACCAAGGAATAACTTGCCATTGTGCGGAGTTTTCTTACATAGCTCAGAAAATTATTAAATAAACTTTAAATAACCTCATATCAATGTCCTAAAATTATAAATAAACTTTTAAATAACATCATCTTTAAATACTAATTGCATTATGTTAGGTATTTACATTAAATTTCGTTCTTGATGTAAAGTTCTTTTATTAAAGGGCATGTTCCACCCCCAAAATACAATCCCCAAACTACTGGCCCCACCTGTAGGCTAGTTAATCTTAACTACATCCCAACTCCACTCTGGTTCTCCTGTAGTCCCCCCCCCAAGTTCCAAAAAATGCCCACCAGTGGGCAGAAGGAACATATAGGACACTGCTGGCTCCTGGCACTTCCGGAGATTCTGCCATGCCGTGCGCAGCCTTACTCCCCCCTCCCTCCCCCTCCTCTCCCTCCCTCTCCCTCCCGTTCTCCTCTACCTCCCCCTAGCACAAATCCCCCTTAATTCATGCTCCCCCATGTCCCCAGCCCCAACCGCAGGTTTTTTTTTTTAAAAAGATCCCAAACTCTTACTTTCCCTCTCAGCTTCCTCCGCTGCACTGAATGACCGGCAGCCGGTCCTGGTTTGGCTGCCCGCTCAGCATCACAGACGCGCACTGCCGGTCCCGCCCCTCTGCTGCATTCTCGCAGGCGAGGCGGCAGTGAGGCGGAGGATCGAGGGGAGGAAGTAAGAGTTTGGGGAGAGCTTTTGAAAAAACAAACCATGCGGTTGGGGGCTGGGGGACACAGGGGGAGCATAAATTAAAAGTCTATTTTAGGGGTCGGACATAGCCTTAAAATTAAGGAATAGCAATCTGTAACGGTAACTTAATGCAGAGTGTGGAAACTAGGGATCAATTTCTTAAGAAGTCATTCCTAAACCTGGCAATAAAATGAGGTAATTGTTTAAACGAAGGCCACTGCGTTCAGCATGCTCAGTTTCAAAACTAACAAACAAGAGAAGTAACAATCGCGCCCTCTGTTTTAAACACTCAGGGAACTAGACTGGTAACTTGTTTTTTTACATAATTTGTTCTTTAAACAGAAAAAATTTTACATGGCACCCTACTAGCCTCTCAGTGGCCACTAGCAGTTCATAAGGTCATCTATGAATAGAAGGCGTCCCTGTTGAATGTCTCAGTTTGGGTGACTTAGAGGTCCAAAGCCATGAAAAAATCTTTTACTACCGAAACTGGGTCTATGAATGCAGATGATCTATGAAATTAACGGATTTGAAGAAAGTGCTGTGAATTATAGGACTAAAGGGAAAGTTCGAGGGAAAAAGTATGATTCTTTTAAAATTCTTAGGTCTAATTACATCATTAACCTAGTTAATTATAAATATTCCTTCATTTTAAAATCGGTGAGTCAGACCATTTTCATGCCGTGTTTTATTAGAGAGCGTTGACCATTGTGATATTTTCTTCTCAGGATGCACCACTTCCTTGGGCATCCTGGGTGGGAAGTATTTCTACAGATTGGACTGTGTGGATGGTCAAAACCATGCTCAGATCTCTACGGAGCAAGCAATAGGGAGGGCGGTTACCGCGGATCCGAACCCGGAGATCCGCAGCGGATTATCCCCTTCCGCGAACGGGCCGATTCCGGAAAATTGGGTTTCCGGCATTTTCCGATCGACTCGCGGACTTCTCGTATTTTTGAAAATTTTCGAAATACAATTTCGATTTCGCATACGATTTGAAATTTTCTAGAGGTCTTCGTAAAACGTACTTTTCGAAAAATTTCTTAAAAATTACGAGGCTTGACCGTTATTTGTAAACACAATCTTTTCGCAAAATTTTCGAAATTATCAGGGACGATTTCGGTAAATCGTTCGTAAATTTCCAAAAAATTCTCAAAAATCTCGGGATTTGTGGTGAATATTTCCATTTTACGGGGTCGCCGGATTTCGATTTCGTTCGATTTTTTTTTTTTGGATCCTCGAGCGGGACGGATTTTGCGAAGTTCGACACTCTCTACTGACAAGCTGAATTAACCAGGCGTGGTGTCAAGGGCAAGACCATAAGGCTCTTATTATGGGTCCTGCAAACAATGTTTTCTAGAAGCAATTTATTACAATACACCAGACACAATGGCTGACGAGGGGAGGTTAAGGTATTAGGATGAAAAAAAGCTCTTTGTATTTGGCATTTGAAATATTAGTCATATAATAGTCGTAGGTCCAGACAACAGCAGATTAGGTTGCATTGAAGAACAACCATTTAGCCTTGCATCTTCATCTTGTTTTTCGTGACATTTGAAGTCATTTGCAACCCCTCAGACGTGTAAGAAAACTGACAAACACAAATCGCTTCAACACCTTCAATCTACCCCCAGACAAATGTAGACGTACGAGTCCCGTCATGCTTAAATACGTCGTAACAGCAGATGCTACAAGAAGATTCAATCCTGGTCAATCTTAAAAAACTATTTTATGGCAGGTTCGGCGCCTAAGGCTAAACCGTGACATTTTGAGAAAGATATTATAAAGAGCATCATTAAAAACTAAACAATACATTTATTTTATTTTGGGGGTTTTTTTGTTTGTTTTGTTGGGGGTGAATTAAAGGAGGCGTGATGCAATAAAAGTTTTAAAATTGGCATAAATTGCAGCAGCCAATCAGATGTTTTCTAACTGCAGTTACCTAGTAAAAAGCTAAAATCTAATTGAGCGGCAATTTAAATTGCCGCGGATAGTTAAATGAACAATTAAATCCGATGTCTGCTAGTCAAAGGAAAAGTACATCATTTCAGTGTTGTAATAATACAACAAGATGAAAATGAAAACTTTTCCATTGGCCGTTCGACTTTCGAGCATGCTCAGTTTAAAAAAAGTACGGTCAGAAAAAAAGCTTAAAAGAGGAAGGGGGGCATACGGCTGAGCAAAAACAAGTACTGCAAGACAAACAACACTCCTCATAGTATGTGCTAATTACTTGTATTTAACGAAGATAATATGAGGCAAAGTAATTTAACCAGTAAACATACCTTTTAATTGTTAAACCCAATGAGGCCATGTTATTGTAAATTTAAAGATACAAGCAAGGATAGAAAAAAAATTGTCTATTCGGCCTAGTGGTCTTAGCGCATTATGGACATTAGCCAGTTTCTAATTTTATGATTGATCAAGCCTGTTATATCCTTCAGTGATCAATCAGAGATCTAATGTTGGACAAGAATTTTGAACAAACCCCGAATGCAAAAATACCTGAAACACTTACCTGAGGTTACGACTTCCAACGATACATTCTGTGGCGTAGACTGGGCACTGGAAAGACAATCAAATGAATAAAGTATAACGATTTTTCTATTATTGCAATGTATGGTTCTACTGACACACCACAAAAACAATGTGGTTGAACTACAAATGTGATAAACTATCAGGATACAAAAGGAGAGATTGTGATTGTTATGCCCCAATACGCAAATACGTTTTTAAATGTACCTGTAATCATATTCTCCATAAAAAGGTGTACTAGGGTTTTCCCACAGGACATCAAATCAAGACACATAAATAATGTTAAAGTGTATCTCCACTGGGAAAACCACTTTTGCTATTCAGTTTTATCGAAGAAACAGAGGTAAAGGAGCTGTGCCTTACCTCCCGTTTTTTCGATAAAATGTTCAGGAGCCAGGAACAAAGTTCCAAAACGTATCCAGTCTCCCGCTCCTCTGCCACGTCTCTGGACAGGTCTGACGGACTCTGTATCTATGCGTCATACTAGAGTGTTAAATGCATCTGGGAGGACAGCGACGCGGGGTAGAAGCAAGAGGCGGGTAAGTTTTGTAACTTTCCTGCTCCTGAACGTTTTTTTTTAATTGGAAAGAACGGGAGGTAGACTCAGCTCCTTTACTTCCTGTTCTTCAATAAAAACCAATAGCAAAAGTGGTTTCCCAGTGGAGATACCCATAAATGAAGGGAGGAATAAAAATTGATATTCTCCAAAAGTGTATTCTAAGTAGAGAGGGACCCAAACCCCCGAACCTAAACCCAAATCTCCAGACCATTTCCCAGGTCCCCTGAGCAATTTACAGTAAGCTACCATTGCTATATATACCTCATTTTAGGCGGAATATTTCGACTTTTTGGATTTTTTTTGTCCATGTCTAATGTTAAGGAGAGGGTGGAGCCTTTGACATTAGCTCATTAGGTTCAGTACTGGGGCCACATTGTTTAATCTGTTTATAAATGACTAGAAGGTGGCATTGAGAGCAAGGTCTCTGTGTTTGCGCTGATGGACACTAAAACTATGCAGAGCTTTGGAAAACTTTAAATGAGTGTAAAGTGTTGCAAGCGACTAGATAGATTATCAAAAATGGCAAGCAGAATGGCAGATAAGATCAATGTTGATAAATGTAAGGTGATGCATTGGGGTTTAATAATCCCTGTGCCACCTACACCATAAATAAACTCTGTGTTAAGTTCATCTGTAATGGAAAAAGATTTGGGGGTTCTGGTAGATAACAGACTTAGCTGTAGCAAACAATGCCAGGTAGCAATGGCTAGAGCTAGCAGATATTGTTTGTATAAAGAGAGGAATGATCAAGAGAGAAAATTTTATTCTCCTTTTATAAGGCACTGGTAAGGCCTCATTTGGATAGCAGTGAGTTTTGGAATCTCTATACAAAAGGGACATCTTGAAAGGAAGCAGTTCAGGAGGGCACTAATTAATAAGGGGAATGGAGGGGCTTGAATATGCAGGCAGATAGACAAGTTAGGGTGTTTACATTGGAGAAGCGACGTTTGCGTGGGACATGAACTTATACAAAATATTAATGGGCCATACAATTATCTCTGGTGGATTGTTCACGAATAGGTCATATCAGAGGACGCGATGGACATCCTTTAAGGTTGGAGAAAGAATTTTCATCTTCAGGTAAGAAACGTGAAACTGGAAACTGTCTTCCAGCAGATGGTATGGCAAGTTCATTGAATAGCTTTAAAATGGGCTGATAAGTTTCTAAAACTAAAAAATATTGAGAATTACTAGTAGTAATACATATACTGTAGTTCGGTTGGTACAGGGATACTATATATATTGAGAATTACTGGTATTAATACTATACTGTAGTTCTGATGTGGTACAGGGAACTATATAATATTGAGTATACTGGTATTATACTATACTGTAGTTCTGGTTGGTACTGGTACTATATAATAATGAGAATACTGTTTAATACATATACCTATAGTTTCTGGTTGGTGCAGGGAACTACATAATATTGAGAATAAAACTGGTATTAATAATATACTGTAGTTCTGGTTAGTACTGGGATACTATATATAATATTGAATTATTGGTATTAATACATATACTGTGGTTCTGGTTGATCAAGGGAATATTTCCGATTGCCGTTTGGATTAGGAAGGAATTCCCCCCTCCTTTTTTTTTAGCTGGGTTTTTTGCCTTCCCTGGATCAAACTGTTAGGAAGGGTTTAAAAAAAAAAAAAAGTGAATAGGTTTGACTTGATGGACTAGTCTTATTAACCTCAATTACTTGTTATTCCATTTAGAAGGCTTTTCATTTCCTGAATGATCAGCGCTGTCCATACCAGTGCAAAGATGGATTTTTATATGGTTTCATTGAATAGAAGTAAGTCAAAGCCTAATTAATCTTATTCTAACTTCAATTCTTTTGCGCTAAGCAATAATAACGATGCTTTTTCACGGGACACGTGTCACTTAAAGAAAATAAATGGAGCATATGCTGATCCTTTAAAAATTTTGAGAGGGGGGAAAAATAATTTGTGCAGAAAGGGAAATCAAAGTTCCTTAGTGGAGTCAGCAGTATCAGCAATGATCCAGACCAACTTGGTTAATAAAATCACATATGAATGCGTTTTCATTCAATTACGCAAGGAAATCAAAATCAATATCTGGAAGTGTCTGGCTGGGTGGAAACTTTGTATTGCGCTGTTCTCAGGACTTCATTCTAAAAAATAACCTGTGAAATTATTCCTGAAATGAGGAAGATATTGCCCATTTGTTGGTTAGACGAGAAGCCTTTTAAATAGTCAATGTGGAGTCCCTGCCTGCAGACTTGCAACTTAGATGTTACCACGTGATGTCCATTCTGCAGTACTCCAGTAGACATGGGATCTGGGTCCGTCTTGGCCAGGATCCGACACGGAATCCTCGGTTTCCAAATCCGAATGTTCCGATGTTCAGATTTCAGGTCTTCGGAGTCCCGAAATATATTCCTTTTTGGATCTTCGTGATTTTCACGAAATCCGTAAATCGAAAACGGAATGAAACTTAACTTTAACTCCCAATATTCATTAACTGCTCTCCTTTAAAGTGCAGCCAGGAAATGCCGAGAGTTGAATCATCAAACATCTGATCTAAAAGGGAAGTCAGCCCGCAAACACCTCACTATAGAGAAGCACCCATCTGGTCCCTCTACTGTTCTTGCGGCCCACCTTTACAAATTATGAGCTCTAAGCAATTCAGGACAATCACAAAGCAGGTGAGCAGTGTAGGCCTCAAGGTAAGTTCCTCTGAAGCAAGGTGAGTGTGAGTGTGAAAAAGAGGTTTGTGTGGATGCTAACTCTATGGGCCCTATTTATAAAGCTACGTAGTCATAGCCTTTAAGAGTTGACCATTTTACTAGACATTGAATATTTACATTTGTGTTCATAAAATTTTATAGTTGTCGTAAAATTACAATGGTGATCGTAAATTTATGATCCCAATCGTTATTGCACGATCGTCTATAACGAGGATTCTCAACGATGTGCCTCCAAATGTTTGAAGCTACAACTCCAGCATCCTGGCTTCCCCTGAAGTAAGAAATGCTGGCAGTGGTATTTTAAACACCTGGAGGCTCACAGTTTGAAAATCCCTGCCATACAATACCATTGCTGTAGTTTACTACATTTGTGGTATTGTATGGCAGAGTGGTCTTAAAGTATGGCCCCAGCTGTAATATATGGGTGGGCTGTAATTTTACAATAACCAGTGATATAGCAAATTTGAGATATCATGAGTTCTTCAATAGGGCTCAATGTGGGAAAGGTTTTGGTTCGGGAGGAACATGCCCTTAAAAAAATTCATCCGGGGAATGTGGAGGTTGTAGTTTCAAACACTGGAAAGCCACAGGTTGGATGACTCGACAAACCAAATAATAACCAAAAAAAAATAGAAAAACTCTAAAAACCTATAATACCCATTATATGGGGGGTTATCAAATTATATTGGTCCTGAATCTGCACAGCTTCGTGAATTTCTTAAATCAATGGGAAATAGCAAAAGATTGAATGGCATGTTGGGGCCAAGAGGGGTCTCAAAGTCAAGCCTTCTTCTTGCACAGCGTTCTCTTGATAAACTCTCCTCCAACAATATCTGTCATTAAGCAAATGTAGCACATTGCTAAAGAACGCGAATTGGATTATTGGATTAAAATGCCTTCCAAGAAGGGAATAGTTGCCACTTCTAGTTTACAGGAACCAAATAGCAAAGCCAAGAGAGATATGGTCATAACAAGACAAGAGTGTTTCTAGATAAGGGAGGTTTAGAACAGAATCAGGGTTTTCAATAAAGTTCTTATCATTTAAAACGGTGCTAATTTGCCCCAACCAATCAGATCTTATAACATTTGAAAGCTAACATCTGATTGGTTGGGGCAAAATAGCACCATTTAAATGATAGAAATTTTATTGAATCTCCCTGATGTTTTTATTAACAATGTCTTTAATATGGTTGTGAGCCAAAATTCCCATGGACAAGATTTTTTCCCTATGGCTGTATGATCCAGTTAATGTAGGTGAATGAAGACCTGTCAAATGTAATGATTATGACATCTTTCCAGAAAGTGTGAAATGAAGAATGATAGTCTGCAGATTTGCCTACAATTTAATACTTCAGTTCAACCTGCCTAAGGGTTCTTCAATGGGTTTAGACTTCTATGCAAATTCGGGTTCTCACTTCAACGTGCCTACGTGTTAATGAAGTGTTTCTAAAGATTGTAGACTGTGAAGCCTTTTACCCTTGACTATCCTGCATAGGAAATCCTAAAATTAAAATGCAGGAAAAATAGTCATTTACTGGTTAAAATAACAAGGCTGATTTATGTATGGGTATGTATGGATTATGCTTTACCAAGGCTAGAAATGCAAAGAACAGTACACTTAATATAAAGAGAAGCTATGATATTATCTCATGCTGAACTTGGGGACAATATGAGAAAACAAAAATAATGCAATAAGATAACAGGTGAAATTATATAAATTAGCTATTTCAGTGATGCACTGCGTCTCCAAGTGGCGCTATATTTAAGGGATAATCGCTACCTACAGTGTAATATAAGGATATTACACCACAGAGAAGTTCCATGACCAATAGAAGCACAAGGCGCAGGCCGTCCATGTATGCCCTCCATACAGGGCATGGAACTCCGAGGTGAAGTAATCCGTATATTACACTGTAGGTAGCGTCATTTTCTTATAAACATAAGACACAGCCAAAAAAAACCCGTCCACTACTACGTCTCTCCCTCTTCCTGTATTATGTCATGTATATAGAGAATCCCTGTTCACGTGTATATAGTTAATCCGTCCTATTGAAAGAGAAAGAAGGACGAACATTGTCTGTCACAATAAACACCGGGATTCTATATAAATGACTAATACAGGGAGGGGGAGACCGTGGGAATGGCAGTGGATACAGGAAGTCACTCAGTGACATCCACTGAGTGACTGTAATATAGATTCTCGCCACTGCACCCCCCCCTTGAATGCCTAGCCTTATGTATTATAATAAAACTACATAATACACAGCTTTCTTAAAAATTCTTACAATGCAATCCATGCCGTTAACATACTAAGACAGAGCAGGGAAGTAATTGGAAGGCCCCTGCACTGTTGGTAAAAATGGTGGCTGCCATTTTACGTTATTTGTACATACAGTATATTGTATATTGTTCGTTATGTTTAACTAGCTTTGATCAGACTGCTATCACTCTCTCTTGTACCTTACCATTTACAACATAAATGTACTTACATCAGAAAGTGTTACACTGCTTGTTCTTCAGAGATACCCCAGGCCCATAAGCTGTAGGCCAGACCGTTACTGTATTCTGTAATTTCTAAGCCCTTCCAGCTCTATGAAACTCACCGTCCACTTCAATATTCTGTTTAATTTTATATTTGTGATTTTTTGGATGTTTAAAAACTTACATTTTTTTATCCTCTCACTATTTGTAGATTGGCTACTAACGAGGCCGTATCTTATCTTAGCGACACTCTCAAAGAATAGAGCTCAGTACTTCCGCCCCATTGGCCGTTCACAGTGCCTTCGTCATCTGTTCATTTAATGTTCCCATATTCAATTTCACATCTGCCCCCCTATGCGGTATGATTCAAATCTGATCATACCCACCAATTCACTTTACCACTGATCAGCGCAATAAGACAGTGATGCTTACTCACAATCAGTACTTTCATTTTTTTTCCTATTTTGTGGTCGTACCTGTAGGTTCCACTACCTGGCTATTAAAGTACTAGCTATATGGGAGTTGTGTCTAGTGTGGAGCGCACGTGGTATGTTCACTACTTGTGTAATTTTTTTGGTCTCAGGATCTGTGTTAGACTTATGTGAGGTGTGTGGGGGGGGATGAAAAACAGCTTAAATGTTTGTGATGATGAAGCAAACGGAAGACGGGGGCCAGAAGGCTGCAGCTACCTTGTTTGATGTGCTGTGACACTGAAGGCATGCAAAGTTATACAGTTGTAACACTGGGGCATATTTAAAATGGCCAGTAACTTTTCGCGGCGAGTTTCCAGACGTTTTCGCCAAAATCGCTATTCACGATTTATAAAGGGTGAAACCCGAGCGCTTATAACATGCATTGTTACGGTCACTTGTACGCCCAACCTGGGGGTGATCGCACCAACCACGGGAGGCATGCCCACCTCGACGCAGGTGGGTCACATTCCAGAGGGGCGAGGTGGGATAGGCCACCCCTCCCTCGCCCCTGCAGCACAATTCCTTCCAGCTGGGCCTGCTGGGAGGGTGGAGGGACCCTCCAGGTGGGGCATGAGAAGTGCCCTTTGGGGCTTAGGGGTCCCGCAGTCGAACCAGGACCTCCCTCCCTGGCCCTTATAAGGACCATTGCAGCACTCAGAAGTGCATTTGCGGCCCTGACAAGGGCCTTTGGGGCTTATGGGGTTCGGCAGCTCTAACTGGGACCCCCCTTCCCCAGGATTTTAAGTGAGGCAAGGGCGGGGTGGCGAGGGCAGGGTGGGCATATGCCCCCACCGGTTGTGCTAGGGTGGGGTGGGAGGGATCCTTTCCTAGCACCCTGCTTTGTATGTCGGGAGCTCTCGAAGAGAGCTCAAATTACCAAAGCACCATCGCAGTGGTAATACTTTCCGCCCGGATGGAAGTCGCCTTTATTAATATGGTGGTAATAACCATTTATAAATGTGCCCCTATGACTTCCACAAAATTTAGAGAGATTTTACCACCGGTTTATTTCATATAAACAGCCACAGCAAATGGAGAGATAAGACACAGCTTGTTGTAAATTTGCTCTGTCTATTGGGAAAATGTTTGGTGATTTTCACTTCAATGGCTATTTAAAAACAAAAATCCAACCTGATCATTTAGTTCTGTTTTAATTCACCTTTAAAATGTTTATATAAGCTAGTGAATAACAAAACATTAGGTGTTTCGCATTTTAGGACCAGTTAAAATGTCAAGTTGTAACATGCAGTTTGATTTTAAAATCATTGTATCTAACATACATCGTTTATTTATGTGTGATAATTCATCTCTTCTAAATATCGCAAACTGTTCTACAGATATTTATTTCCCTGGGTTTTCTTCCTCAGAATAGATATTAAAAGACTGTGATTTATAACTTGCAGATAAAAGTTAAGATACTTAAGGAAGGATCACACAGAATATCAATGAGAATCTTTGGTAACTGCATAAAATAATAAACAAGATATGCAGAAAATTAAATTTTGTTCAATGTTAAATGCTGAGTATACAAACTGCAAACTTTTAAAATGCCTTACATTTTAAATAACGGATTTTCGGAGGGGAGGGAAGGGGGCTATTAATTAATTTTATTTGATTAGGTATAAAATTTGAATACAAATCTGAAGAGGTTTTTTAATGGCTGAAACAGTTTGAGCATCGTCGAATCATAGTTTGATGTGGAATTTTTATATTCAACTGGTGAATTCTGGGGCACAACTTGCGACCCTTTGGTCAGAACTAACACAAAAGTAAATGCATTCTGCTTAGCTATAATTCTATGGGGGTAATTTATGGAAAGTTTTTATCTCTAAGGGTAAGATTGCTTTGCCCTAAGAACCATATTCAATGACTGATATTGAATAGGGTTTTTACAATAAAATAAACCAGTCACCTAACAGCATTAAATGTCTAAAACTAATGCTAAACCAGTTGAGTCTCTGCTTCTACAGAAAAAGTGGAGGTAAAAAAGGATTATTATATTATAGTAGTCAGGCTTATATAGTCCAATGGGCCACCAAAATGTATATATTTTAGCAACCCAAACCAATCAATAATAAAAGCTTCAAACATGCTACAGGTAAACAGCATCTATCCAATAACAATTCATTGCTGATTGGTAAATGTTATATATATATTATCTCTATGGGGGAAGACAATACATCATGAAAGAAAAGGACCAGGTTGACAAGGGTCTTCAAAGACAAAAATATGCAGTTATTTTTACAGATATAATACTGATTCATTGGACAAAACAAAGCCGCCATTTTGATTTTAGTCTTGGCCCAAAGTTCTTAATAGTACTATTATCTTTGAAAACATTTCACATCTATTACACAGCAATGGAATAAATACTGTACATGGTATTTATTTTTAAACCGACATGCCCAAGATGCCTTTGCATTACATTTTGTGTTTTACTCTAATCATTTCAATGAGTAGCTCTGGGTACTAACCAAGAGAGCAATGATCTCTCCTGAACATCTCATTCACATCATTGTCAACAAAATGGACTGTATTTATTCATCATTTCCCCCGCACCTTCATTAACTTTTGATGTAGTTCATTTCTTTCAGAATCTTCATGCATGTTTTAAAAGCAAAACCGTGAACATAAATATCTTACTCTGATTACTTTTATGTCCTTATGGAAAGATATGACCTCTGGATTTGGTACTTAATTACTTTAGGGTCAGTTCAACTAATGATCTACGAAGTTACATTTCTGCAATAATCTTTTGTAAGGCAATTTAGACTTGGCTAATAACCTTCTGGGCCCTTAACACTGTTTACATTAATACTGTGTACTGTGCATTATTAAATCTTGGAGACAGAAGACTCAAACATGCAGCTTGATAACCGTGTGAGGCAAAACAGGAAGGCCAGTCATTTTAAAACTAAAAACTATAAAATAATAAAAGTACTTGTGGCATTATAGAAACTGTTTATATCGTTACTGTTATATCGTTCTCCAAGTAGCCAATTATAAGTGGTCAAAGGGCAAATTAAATTTCTTGATTGTTCTATTACTTGCCTTTCTGAGTTTCAGATACGTTTTCTTTAGAGAAGTAGACATAATGCTATAATTTCAACATGAACTGTTTTCAGGTCAAAACTAGTTTTGAAGCCAAAATGCATTGGTGTGAAACTACCACAGAAACACCATCTTGAAACTCTGTAAATTAGTTTGCCTAGAGATGGACGAATCAGAATTCAACCCGAACTTTAATTGTTCAGGCAAACTCAAACTTTTATTCGAAAAAATCGAATCTTTCGATTTCGATATTTTCTACTTTGATTTCAATAATTGTTGAGTTTTTAATAAAAATTGAAAACTCGGAAAATTCGGGTTTCGGAAATTCCGGGAGTTCCGAAAGTTTCGTAGGGACTTGAAACCCTCGGATTCTATTCGAAACTGGTTCTATTAGAACCCACAGTACATCTCTACGTTTATTAGTAATTAAATATCATTTTGTGCACATTTTGCAGTAAATTACATTTCTTAAAGAATTTTTCCTGGGAATATAGTGGGAGGTATCAGGTAAATAGGGAGCAGCAAGACTACACATCCCTAGTCATTGTTCATAGAAAAATCTTTAGATCTACTACTGTGTCTGCTCTACGGGAGATCAGAAATAAAGTGACCTTTAATGACAGGTATGAAGAAGCAGCTGGCTTAGCTTCTAGTGTAAAATATAAAAGAATACAGTTGTGTTACAGTTTATGAAGGGCTCAAAAATATCAATGTCATATTTATTACAGGGTTAAGTAGGTTTTTACATTCTAGTAGTTTACAACCAATAATTTTGGACAAAAGCAGCAAAACCCTGAAATAAACCTTTGCAATTCCTGACATGCTTTTATTGTATGTCTCGGGAACAAACCATATCATTTTTCTGCCAGTGTAACATAATAATCATACTGTTGGTTTCAAGGCAATCACCGGCATGCGGCATTTCTACCGACTATAAAGAGATATAATGTTCTTACCTGCTCTCTTCCTGAAAAAGTCTCCGTACAAAACACTCTGTATCCCTGCACAGGACCATTTGCATATGCGGGGCTCCCACGAAATCAATATTGAGGTAGGTGCAGTAGGGATAACTGAAGATTCTCCACAGGTCCTGGAACTTGCCACTTTAAAAAAAAGAACAACATCATCATGTATAATATTTATATAGCTATTTAAATGACTAATCAATGAAAGCACAATCTGATTATTTAATTTGGGACCTTTTAGTTTGATGACACTTACTGTAAGTAGAAATGGAATAGAACTCGAACTCGGACCCGAGTTTGAGCCGAACTTATCAAGTGTTGAATGGACTGTACTTCTCGAACTATCCCAGACCATATTTCTTGGACTTTCGAGCATTCGATAATTATCCCATAAATGATTTGAACATTCGATAATTGTTGAATTATCGAAAAACAAACGATCTCGAATCGTTTATGGGATAATTATTGAATGATCAAATTATTTATGGGATAATATCGAATGTTCGATCGAATAGTTTATGGGATAATTATCGAATGTTCGAATCGTTTATGGGATAATTACGAATGTTCGAATTATTTAGGGATAATAGCGAATGTTCAATCGTTTATGGGCTAATTATCGAAAATGGACGCGGGAGCTTGAAAGTACCACGTGTTAGAAAAAATGTATTCTTTTTTGAAAGTCCTGGATATTGGAACATGTTCCCCAGACCATTTCCCAGGTCCCACAGCCATTTACATTAAGTTACCATTGATATTTTAATTGTATTTCATTCAAACTTTTCGAACTATTTGATTCCCATTGACTTTAATGGGTTGTTTTCAACTTTCCAAATAGTTGAAAGTTTGGAAGTTCAGCCATCTCTAAATGTAAGTAAGGGCTTTGAAAGAAAATGGTTTTTTGATTTGGAAATGTTGGTTTTCGAAAATCCATGAATGTGATCGGAAAATCAAATTAAAAAAATTGAAAATTCTAAAATGACATGAAAAATAAGAAAAAATGGGTTAAAAAATCAAAAATTTCTAATTGAAAGTTTGTTGCAACATTAATTTTGAAAAATTTTCAGATATCGTAGTTTAGTGAAAATGGGCGAAATTCTGTCTGTTTTGGAAGTGTGTGAAACTACCATGTAAAATCTCTGCCCTCTAGTCTACACTCATGACCCACCTCCCTTAATAACCAGCAGGAACAGCTGGGTAGGTTACCCAGAAAGCCCTGTGTGTTACACCAGCAGATAGCGTGGGATACGTCATTTCTAAAACATGTAGTGAAATGTTGTGCGTTAAAATCCACCTTTGGCAATATCTGCAAGTTTGTATATTCTCCCTTTGCTTCTGTGGGGTCCTCTAAGTTCTCCCATTCCTCACACAATCCAAAATGTTATGTTGTGCCTGATGAGGTACTTAGATTGCAAGCTCATTGGAAGGTTCTTAATAAATGGATAAACCAATCGAATGTGGGAAATTGTTCAGCACAATATCAGCCCATTATGACTAGAAATGGGAGCGGGTCTGACTCGAACCCGGATCCGACACGGAACCCTCTATTTCCGAATACAAATGTTCCATCCGTAACTGGCAGACCATTTGGATTTTGGGACTTCAGGACTTGGAGCACATTTTCAATCATTATCGAATGTACAAGGTTATTTTTGGTAATCCTCGAAAATAACCTTGAACATTCGATAATCCTTGAAAATACGATCGTAAACACCAGTAGTTTCTAGGGATTATTGAACGTTCAAGGTTATTTCCGAGGATTACCAAAAAATACCTTGTGCATTCGATAATTCATTTAAAATGCGGTCCGAAGTCCTGAAATTACATTCCGTTTTCGGATTTTCGTTTTTTGTTTTTTCCCGAAATCTGTAAATCCGAAAGTGGAACAAGGGCAATCTCTTTACTAGGAGCACCTTATTATCTTGTGCCTTGACCTGGGACATATTGGGAACATTACAACATAATATATACATACAGGGGCTTTACTCTTTACTTTCCAGTCTCTTAAAAGATCAATGGCTTAATGCTGTACCATTTACAAACAATAAGTAACTGCTTACAATGTTTACCTTTAAAGGAGAACTAAAGCCCATTTTTATATCCACTATTTGAAAATATCCCCTCTAAAAAACACCAATAAACTGTAAAATAGCAATACAGTAATGGCATTAAAGTAAATATACTCCTGAAGAGAACTGAGAAATAACTGTGTGTATGTACTGGCTACACCCCTGATCTCAGTCACATGTTCATTGCCAATCTGCCGTAAAAGGATTGGCTAGAGGCTACAGTGTGTGGTGGCCAACTTTACCAATGTAACAAGTTCTTGCAGTAATGGTCAGTGACCACACTGTGTGATACTGGGAGTTTGAAGGTAAAGTTTCCCCACAACCATATAAAAAATGAATGGTGTGACACCGATTACTGCTTTTCAATTAAGAGCTCTTCCTTCTAAAGGGTGTTGTTTAGGGGCTTTTATTGTCCTTTAAGACCTTTTTTTAGTATGACTTTATCATTTCTTTACACAATATTGATCAAACAGAAATAAAGATGAAAAGTCCCATGTACAAGACCTTACCTAACACAAATACGTATATTTCTTTCATTTTTTTTTTTAAAAAACAGTATAAAAGGGATAAGATACACTTGCTTGTTTAAGTATGTAAATTACTTCTGACTTTACTTTTGTTACACAATTTATTACCCATCTGAATATAGAAAATAAAAAATAACACCAGCTTTTTAATCAACTGGTTACTGGTCAATTTCGTAGTTCTACAAATAAAACCCATTCCTAGACTGTTAAACAATGAATGAATATTTGTTCTAAATTCCTTGGATCATTTTTTCTCTGCATAATTGAAATGATAAAGAAGTATAAAAAAATAAAACGGTTGGGGTTATGTAAATCTTGAAAACAAGCTTTATTTAAATGATTATTATTTACGCTAAATGTATCCGTTCCACGTATATGTCAAAACACCACGAGATTTCATTTATCAAGGTTCAGAGAATTCTGGGGCTGGTGATTATATTACTTATTAACAACTCTGTGGCTATTGAAAAGACAAACTACATTTATCATTATTTAGTAAACCCACAATAACAAGTAGAACTTTGCTATAAAATATGTAATAATCCTGTGTTCTTTGGTTGTTTATGTTGCAAGGAGTTCTAACTTGAGAATGCTTTGGAAGAAGCAGATTTAATATACACAATGTGCCATTACTGTCATCCGCTAGAAATACTACATTTTACCTAACGGTGTGCAAGGAAAGTAATTTCTGCAAAGCCATTTGAGACATGTGAACTCTGTCTAAAGTGTTGGACTGACCAAAGGGTTACAGGAGAATCCCGCAGTTTACTCAAGAATAGAGAAAAACTGTTGGTAGCAATAATTATTATATAGTAAAATGTGTGATATGAAATGTTAGATGGGCCCCTAAACTTGTCTAGTGGGCCCCTGGCCTCAGATTTCCTGGTGGGCTCAAACAGTCCATCACACTGTGACACGTTAATCACGTTATTCCTCTGATAACAAGGAGGGAACTGTTGTTTATCCTGTTCTTAGAACTTCCAGATACTTGAGATAAGAGAGTGTAATCTGTCATAGATGTCTATGTCAGAACCTGGTCAATGGTAACAATCACATCTTTTGATTGTGCCAGGCACAGGTACTGAGTAGTTTTTATGAGGGTTGGAGGGAGTATAATGCCTTCTATGACTTAAATTATATTTAACTTTTATTTTAAAGTTCAAATCTCAAATTCTGGACAATAATATTGTAATAAAAATGATAAAACACCATTCATTTGTAGAGAGAAGACTAGAACTCGAACTTAACCCAGTTCGAGCCGAACTATTCGAGTTCGAACGACTCGAACTTCCGGAATATCTGGTCCCGGATTTTCAATATTTTCCGGACTTTTGATAATTATCGAATCTTCAAACGTTCGATGCATGCGAATCTGTGAGTAAAATTTTTATCATACCAATACGCGAGTAATATTGAATATTACGAATCTGTGATTAAATGTCTATTATACCAATACGGAGTAAATATCGAATATCGAATCTGTGATTAAATGTCTATTATACCAATACCGAGTAAAATTGAATTATCGAATCTGCAAGTAAAATGTCTATATACCAATACGCGAGTAAAAAACGAATATCAAATCGTAAGTAAATGTCTATATACCAATACACGAGTAAATATCGAAATCCGCGAGATAAAATGTCTATTATACCAATACGCGAGTTTAATATCGAATTATCGAATCTGCAAGTAAATGGATTATACCAATACGCGAGTAAATATTGAATTCTTGAATCGCGAGTCGTTCATGGGATAATTATGAAGTTCGAACGTGAGAGCTGGAAAGTAGCGCCAGTGAGAGTTAAAATTGATTTTTGGAAAGTCCGGATATTGGAACATGTTCCCCAGACCATTTCCCAGGTCCCACAGCCATTACATTAAGTTACCATTGATATTTTAATTGTTATTCATTAGAACTTTTCAAACTATTGACTCCCTTTCACTTTAATGGGTCCGTCCTCGAACCATATAGTTTCGATAGTTTGGCCATCTCTATTCATATTGCAGAAAAGACACATTTCCTTTTTGCACTATAGCAGACTTGTTAAAGTTTAAAGAAAATATCCACAGTTAAGCTAATTATGGATGGCAGGAGTGAGATATTATCTGTTCGCACCGATATGTATAAAAGATCTTATGCGGAACACCCTATTTATGGTAATACAGTTATGTCAAGCTTAATATCAGCCAAAATACATAACAGTCCAACCTGCTGTAGAATAGTCTTAGACACAACTCTGCCTTTATTGTTTTACTGCAAGGCACTGAGCTGTATAGAAGAATTTAAAATTCACTGACCCTATGTTTACGTTGATGGATTCTGGCTCGGTTAAATAAACTGAATAAACACCCCTTCTACTTCCCTTCTTTTTCAGAGTCTTGGATATTCTTGAAATTTAATCTTGAGATTAAATCTCTTATGAAAAATAAGCAACAAATATTTAATATTATAAGCTGCAAATGTGATGGTCAATCCAATGCAATTTCTAATCTCACAGCTGTGGCCAACATATACTACTCATCGGCTTTGGTGAGGGGAAAAAATAAGGACAAGGGAGGGAATGTGTATGGGAAATATGCCAAAATACAGTTGGCCCTTTGTTTGATGTCCATGTTCTGTTCATATTGAGTGAAATGTTATCAATCAATTTTGAAGATGTGTAAAAATTCAGAGCTATGCATCTATTGTATTATTAATTGCAATTAAAGAAGCAATTAAATAGGAACAAAACCCAGCTCCACTCAGATCTACACTGCCAACCAATCCAAATGGATATTTCAACCCCTTTCTCCTGCCTTGATCAAGAGCATGGATCCTTCATATATTCATAGAAGATTATCTCCATGAAAAATGGGTTTGGGGTGGCCTCACTCATACCAAACAAGTCCATGCCTCTTGCTACAGACAAAGACAAGGGCCTGGTATCTCTATTCCCCGTACTTCAACTTAAGTAGGTATAGCATCAATGGGGTTGGCTGGCAAGGTGGAGTTTTGGCTGGAGAGGTGGAATTTTTATCTCATAAAAATTCTTGGGCATTACATGCGCTTGTGGTCAGTTCTGGTCCATTGCCATCAACAATCATTTATACTGAAAGACAAAAGACCTTGATGTTTTCCAGTTGATCACTCCAATGATTTCCAGTTCATCACTCCAATGATTTCCAATTGATCACTCCCATCATTTCTAATTGATCACTCCTATAATTTCTAATCAATCACTACCATTACTTTTAATTGATCACTTCTTACCCTTTTTAAAGACACATTCGCCCATTTAAAGTGACCCAACTCATCGTTAAATCCCTGGCAATCCTGTGGTCTTCAATGGATCGCATGATTGGTCACCCCAAAACATTGGTTACACATCTTTAAGTCAAACTAGTGATTGGTTTATAACTAGCTTTGACAGATTAATTGGTTTAGTTTTCCTATATAGGAATAGGAACCTTGGAAAACTGAGTATTGTAACAAACTTGTTGTATTCATATTCAGTAATGGAAGCAACGTTAACAGCAAATTAACCCATGGGATTAATGCATTAATTAGTTGGGGACTATAAAAAAGCAAAGGATCCTGGTCTCAAAAGAGATGACGTTGCCTCCAAATCAGATGGTTGTACAGCATATAATAAGTGTTTATTATAGTGTTTTAGGATTCCCTGTAATTGAGAGGTCACCATCACTCCTACTAAATTAGTTTTGCATTTGTGTTATTTAAAACCAAATATCTGCTGGAACAAACAGAATATTGCTTACAAAGACAGGATGGGTGGGTGTAAAGGTTGGTAATGTTAATACAAAGTATTGTTTGTTGTGGGTGAATTGGAGTAATGCGCAAACTTTCCAGTGATTTCCCTATGGGAAATTTCGTATTCTGATAGAGAAGTCCCCAAAACCTCAAAATATTTATTACTCACATGCCTATAATTGCACACAAAGCTAATTATTCAGCCTGATACCTGCATCAGAAAATTCCTTTTACTTCCACTTGAACCGGAGTCCAAGACAGTTGTATGATGTCACGCCAATGACTAAGAGTTACCTGGAGGCTTGTCCGCTGAGAGCAGTGGAAAGCTAATCTGAGCATGTGAGAAAGCTCTAAGCTTTCCCTCCTCTTAGCAAATTGCCTGCAGGGATGTGCTGAATAACTAGCTTGTGTGCAGTTATGGGGAGTGTCAGTATAACAATCCTTAGGTTTTGGGGGCTTCTCTATCAGAATATCAAATGTTATTTTGGGGGTGGACCTGCCATTTAACATAGGTAAACACTGGCTATGCACCCTCTCATGTAAGAATAAATTCAAGGTTAAGATATCAGTAAATGCTCTTTAAATTATTAAAGTTTTTTTTTAATAAACAGTCAGTTAAAATTTTTATTTTAATTTCTTATTTTAATCCACTGTAATCTATTCTACCTCCACATATCATTTCTGCACTTTCCTTTAGCATGTCTTCAATCTGTCTTTTTATCTGTATGGGGGTCAGGATTACCTGATTCTGTTGGGAGATCAGTAGTACCCAAGTACTGGGGGCAGGGTCTAAGTATGACCAGGTTTTCCCCAGTCACTGCTGAGTCAACCTGGTGCGGCCCCCAGCACCGTACGTAGCGATGAAACGAGGCAGGAAAGATGCACGGGACAAAGAAAGACTAGGAAGCCGTGTGGGAACAAACATCCAGCACTGGTCTTCTCCAGTCCCTGTCTTTTCAACTTTGGCGGCACCACACAGCCATCCTGGCAGTGCACAAACACCCATGGGCACACCCACCACTACACATGCCCACGTATGCCGGTGTCTTCACAGGAAGTCTGTCCACTGAGGGAACCAGGGCAGGTTAGGAGAGATTGTGACAGTAGCCCCTTCTTGAAGCTACATTGGGAAGTAGTAATAATATTATCAATCCTAACTCTCTGCCCCGATACTTTACAGTACATTTTTACAGTGTAGTTGGGACACATTTAGAAATGGAGGAATAAAACAATAGAGTAGTTGCATATACGGCTTTCAGTCACGGTGGTTCGGACTCTTTCAAACTTCTTAAAATGGCAATTATCAAATTAGACTTTCCAGTCGATCCAAATTACAGCTATGAAGTATATAGTTAATAAAGGATTCCAGAAAAGGAAGGCTTAGAACGTATTACAGTAAGACTTTATGGACTTACAGTAAAATGGTTTCATGACGTTTTAATCGTCTCTTTGCTTATTATAAGTAATGACTAAATTGTTAAGTTTAGCTACCAAGGGGATCTGTGTTCTTTATGGTTATGGACAGTTTATACCTTCTAAATAAACATTTTCATTTTCTAAGCTTTATCTCACATCCATTTAAGCTTAACTGTCTTATTCAGTTTATTTAAATAAAGAAAGGAAATGGAGTTAATTAAAAATACATTGTGCTAGAATAGATATTCCACACTAACAAGTTCTAGGGTTCAACCCAAACTTGGATGGGGGTCGAACATTACCGTTTTCGACATTAGAATTCCGTGAGTTGCACCTGACTATTTTCTGGTGTTAATAAAGTTGGGCAAAGTGGCACAGCACTAACGCCCTTGCACGAGGCAGGTCCTGCAAATTCCTGCTAACTCTTGGTACATAGTTGCAAGGGGGTTAGTGAAATTAGCTGTAACGGCCTTTTATACATAACTCTTTATATATTCAATAGATGCACTGTGACAAAGCGCACTACATATAATAACAGATGATGGTAGATAGTGCTGCTTACACCAATTCTCTTTAGAGTCTTTGCTGATGTCAGCAGTAATATTAGAGAAGATTTGCCTTTTGGACTCTCTCCAGCCCAGCTGGTGGTTGAAATATTTTGCTGTTCAGTGCGGGATGTGAGTTGATATACATCTTCAAGGAGAATGTGCTGCAGAATATGTTATGTGCTATATAGGAAAACTAAACCAATTAATCTGTCAAAGCTAGTTATAAACCAATCACTAGTTTGACTTAAAGATGTGTAACCAATGTTTTGGGGTGACCAATCATGCGATCCATTGAAGACCACAGGATTGCCAGGGATTTAACAATGAGTTGGGTCACTTTAAATGGGCGAATGTGCTTTAAAAGGGTAAGAAGTGATCAATTAAAAGTAATGGTAGTGATTGATAGAAATTATAGGAGTGATCAATTAGAAATGATGGGAGTGATCAATTGGAACTATTGGAGTGATGAACTGGGAAAACATTGGAGTGATCAACTGGAAAACATCAAGGTCTTTGTCTTTCAATATAAATGATTTGTTGATGTGCAGATGGACCAGAACTGACCACAAACGCATGTAATGCCCAAGGATTTTTATGAGATAAATATTCCACCTCTCTAGCCAAAACTCCACCTTGCCAGCCAACCCCATTGATGCTACACCTTCTTCAGTTGAAGTACGGGGAATAGAGATACCAGGCCCATGTCTTTGTCTGTAGCAGAGAGGCATGGACTTGTTTGGTATGAGTGGCACTTTAGACCATTCCCAAACCCATTTTTATGGAGATAATTCTATGAATATATGAAGGACCCATGCTCTTGATCAAGGCATGAGAAAAGGGGTTGATATTGATTTCCGAAAGTTGATTGGCAGTGTAGATCTGAGTGGAGCTGAGTGATTGATGGGAAATCATGGGAGGGATCGATGGGAAATTATGGGACGTGATTGATGGGAAATCATGGGAGGGACGATGGGAAATATGATGGCGGGGGATCGATGGGAAATTATGGGAGGGATCGATGGGAAATATGGGAGGGATCGATGGGAAATTGGGGGATCGATGGGAAATTATGGGAGGGATCGATGGGAAATTATGGGAGGGATCGATGGGAAATTTGGGAGGGATCGATGGGAAATTCTGGAGGGATCGAGGGGAAATTATGGGAGAGGATCGATGGGAAATTATGGGAAGGACGATGGGAAGAAATTTTCATAATTTCCCATCGATCCCTCCCATAATTTCCCATCGATCCCTCCCATAATTTCCCATCGATCCCTCCCATAATTTCCCATCGATCCCTCCCATAATTTCCCATCGATCCCTCCCATGATTTCCCATCAATCACTCAGCTCCACTCAGATCTACACTGCCAATCAACTCCAAATCTGGATATATCAACCCCTTTTCTCATGCCTTGATCAAGAGCATGGGTCCTTCATATATTCATAGAAGATTATCTCCATAAAAAATGGGTTTGGGATGGCCTAAAGTGCCACTCATACCAAACAAGTCCATGCCTCTCTGCTACAGACAAAGACATGGGCCTGGTACTCTATTCCCCGTACTTCCACTGAAGAAGTGTAGCATCAATGGGGTTGGCTGGCAAGGTGATTTTTGGCTAGAGAGGTGGAATATTTATCTCATAAAAATCCTTGGGCATTACATGCGCTTGTGGTCAGTTCTGGTCCATCTGCACATCAACAAATCATTTATATTGAAGACAAAAGACCTTGATGTTTTCCAGTTGATCACTCCAATATTTCCAGTCATCACTCCAATGATTTCCAATTGATCACTCCCCATCATTTCTAATTGATCACTCCTATAATTTCTAATCAATCACTACCATTACTTTAATTGATCACTTCTTACCCTTTTTTAAGACACATTCGCCATTAAAGTGACCCAACTCATCGTTAAATCCCTGGCATTCCTGTGGTCTTCAATGGATCGCATGATTGGTCACCCCAAAACATTGGTTACACATCTTTAAGTCAAACTAGCGATTGGTTTATAACTAGCTTTGACAGATTAATTGGTTTAGTTTTCCTATATAACACATAACATATTCTGCAGCACATTCTCCTTGAAGATGTATATCAACTCACATCCCAGCACTGAACAGCAAAATAATTTCAACCACCAGCTGGGCTGGAGAGAGTCCAAAAGGCAAATCTTCTCTAATATTACTGCTGACATCAGCAAAAGACTCTAAAGAGAATTGGTGTAAGCAGCACTATCTACCATCATCTGTTATTATATGTAGTGGCAGCTTTGTCAGCAGTGCATCTATTGAATATATAAAGAGTTATGTATAAAAGGCCGTTACAGCTAATTTCATCTAACCCCCTTGCAACTATGTACCAAGAGTTAGCAGGAATTTGCAGAGACCTCCGTGCAAGGGCAGTTAGTGCTGTGCCATCTTTGCCCAACTTTATTAACACCAGAAAATAGTCAGGTGCAACTCACGGAATTCTAATGTCAAAAACGGTAAGTTCGACCCCCATCCAAGTTTGGGTTGAAACCCTAGAACATTGTTAGTGATGGAATATCTTATTCTAGCACAATGTATTTTTAATTAAGCTCCATTTCCTTTTCTTTATTTAAATAAACTGAACTAAGACAGTTACAGCCTAAATGGATGTGAGATAAAGCTTAGAAAATGAAAATGTTTATTTAGAAGGTATAAACTGTCCAATAACCATAAAGAACACAGATCCCCTTGGTAGCTAAACTTAACAATTTAGTCATTACTTATAATAAGCAAAGAGACGATTAAAACGTCATGAAACCAGTTTACTGTAAGTCCATAAAAGTCTTACTGTATAGTAATGTTCTAAGCCTTCCTTTTCTGGAATCCTTTATTAACTATATACTTCATAGCTGTAATTTGGAATCGACTGGAAAGTCTAATTTGATAATTGCCATTTTAAGAAGTTTGAAAGAGTCCATAACCACCGTGACTGAAAGCCGTATATGCAACTATCTCTAACTTGTTTTATTCCTCCATTTCTAAATGTGTCCCAACTACACTGTAAAAATGTATTGTAAAGTATCTGGGGCAGAGAGTTAGGATTGATAATATTATTACTACTTCCCAATGTAGCTTCAAGAAGCGGCTACTGTCACAATCTCTCCTAACCTGCCCTGGGTCCCTCAGTGGACAGACTTCCTGTGAAGACACACGGCATACGTGGGCATGATGTAGTGTGGGTGTGCCCATGGGTGTTTGTGCGCATTCCAGGATGGCTGTGTGTGCGCACTGACGTGGCGCCAAAGTTGAAAAGACAGGGACTGGAGAAGACCAGTGCTGGATGTTTGTTCCCACACCGGCTTCCTAGTCTTTCCTTGTCCCGTGCATCTTTTCCTATGCCTCGGTTCGTCGCTTACAGGTGCTGGGGGCCGCAACCAGGTGTGACTCAGCAGTGACTGGGGAAAACCTGGTCATACTTAGACCCTGCGCCCCAGTACTTGTGGGTAACTACTGATCTCCCAACAGAATCAGGTAATCCTGACAGCCCATACAGATAAAAAGACAGATTGAAGACATTGCTAAATGAAAGTGCAGAAATGATATTGGGAGGTATGAATAGATTACAGTGGATTAAAAATAAGAAATTAAAATAAAAAGCTTAACTGACGTGTTATTAAAAAAAAAAAACTTTAATAATTTAAAGAGCATTTACTGATATCTTAACCTTGAATTTATTCTTACATGAGAGGGTGCATAGGCCAGTGTTTACCTATGTTAAATGGCAGGTCCACCCCCAAAATAACATTTGATATTCTGATAGAGAAGCCCCCAAAACCTAAGGATTGTTATACTGACACTCCCCATAACTGCACACAAAGCTAGTTATTCAGCACAATCCCTGCAGGCAATTTGCTAAGAGGAGGGAAAGCTTAGAGCTTTCTCACATGCTCAGATTAGCTTTCCACTGCTCTCAGCGGACAAGCCTCCAGGTAACTCATTAGTCATTGGCCGTGACATCATACAACCCGTCTGTGACTCCGGTTCAAGTAGGAAGTAAAAGGAATTTTCTGATGCAGGTATCAGGCTGAATAATTAGCTTTGTGTGCAATTATAGGCAGTGTGAGTATAAATATTTTGAGGTTTTGGGGACTTCTCTATCAGAATACGAAATTTCCCATTAGGGAAATCACTGGAAAGTTTGTGCATTACTCCAATTCACCCACAACAAACAATACTTATATTAACATTACCAACCTTTGACACCCACCCATCCTGTCTTTGTAAGCAATATTCTGTTTGTTCCTGCAGATATTTGGTTTTAAATAACACAAATGCAAAACTAATTTAGTAGGAGTGATGGTGACCTCTCAATTACAGGGAATCCTAAAACACTATAATAAACACTTATTATATTGCTGTACAACCATCTGTTTTGGAGGCAACGTCATCTCTTTTTGAGACCAGGATCCTTTGCTTTTTTATAGTCCCCAACTAATTAATGCATTGAATCCCATGGGTTAATATTGCTGTTAACGTTGCTTCCATTACTGAATATGAATACAACAAGTTTGTTACAATACTCAGTTTTCCAAGGTTCCTATTCCTATATAGGAAAACTAAACCAATTAATCTGTCAAAGCTAGTTATAAACCAATCACTAGTTTGACTTAAAGATGTGTAACCAATGTTTTGGGGTGACCAATCATGCGATCCATTGAAGACCACAGGATTGCCAGGGATTTAACGATGAGTTGGGTCACTTTAAATGGGCGAATGTGTCTTTAAGAAGGGTAAGAAGTGATCAATTAAAAGTAATGGTAGTGATTGATTAGAAATTATAGGAGTGATCAATTAGAAATGATGGGAGTGATCAATTGGAAATCATTGGAGTGATGAACTGGAAATCATTGGAGTGATCAACTGGAAAACATCAAGGTCTTTTGTCTTTCAGTATAAATGATTTGTTGATGGGCAGATGGACCAGAACTGACCACAAGCGCATGTAATGCCCAAGAATTTTTATGAGATAAAAATTCCACCTCTCCAGCCAAAACTCCACCTTGCCAGCCAACCCCATTGATGCTATACCTACTTAAGTTGAAGTACGGGGAATAGAGATACCAGGCCCTTGTCTTTGTCTGTAGCAGAGAGGCATGGACTTGTTTGGTATGAGTGGCACTTTAGACCACCCCAAACCCATTTTTCATGGAGATAATCTTCTATGAATATATGAAGGATCCATGCTCTTAATCAAGGCAGGAGAAAAGGGGTTGATATATCCATTTGGAGTTGGTTGGCAGTGTAGATCTGAGTGGAGCTGGGTTTTGTTCCTATTTAATTGCTTCTTTAATTGCAATTAATAATATAATAGATGCATAGCTGAATTTTTACACATCTTCAAAATTGATTGATAACATTTCCACTCAATATGAACAGAACATGGACATCAGACAAAGGGCCAACTGTATGTTGGCAGTATTTCCCATACACTTCCCTCCCTTGTCCTTATTTTTTTCCCCTCACCAAAGCCAGATGGAGTAATAATGTTGGCCACAGCTGTGAGATTAGGAAATTGCATTTGATTGACCATCACATTTGCAGCTTATAATATTAAATATTTGTTGCTTATTTTTCATAAGAGATTTATCTCAAGGATTAAAATTTCAAGAATATCCAAGACTCTGAAAAAAGAAGGGGAAGTAGAAGGGGTGGTTTATTCAGTTTATTTTACCGAGCCAGAATCCATCAACGTAAAACATAGGGTCACTGAATTTTAAATTCTTCTATACAGCTCAGTGCCTTGCAGTAAAAACAATAAAGGCAGAGTTGTGTCTAAGACTTAATTCTACAGCAGGTTGGACTGTTATGTATTTTGGCTGATATTAAGCTGACATAACTGTAATTACCATAAAATAGGGTGTTCTGCATAAGATCTTTTATTACATATCGGTGCGAACAGATAATATCTCACTCCTGCCATCCATAAATTAGCTTAACTGTGGAATATTTCTTTAACTTTAACAAGTCTGCTATAGTGTAAAAAGCAAATGTGTCTTTTCTGCAAATGAATAGAGATGGCCAAACTATCGAAACTATATGGTTCGAGGACGGACCCATTAAAGTGAAAGGGAGTCAAATAGTTTGAAAAGTTCTAATGAAATACAATTAAAATATCAATGGTAACTTAATGTAAATGGCTGTGGGACCTGGGAAATGGTCTGGGGAACACGTTCCAATATCCAGGACTTTCCAAAAATCAATTTTACTCTCACGCGCGCTACTTTCCAGCTCTCGCGTTCGAACATTCGATAATTATCCCATGAACGACTCGCAGATTCAATGCTCGCGTCTAGGTATAATGGACATTTTACTCACGGATTGGGCTATGCCGTGCCTGTTGGCCATCTCCCTCCTACCCCCGGCCCTTTGGGGCCATGGACGCCCCCGTTCAGCGGGCCCCGACAGGGCCCCTCAATGACCCGGGGCCTGGCCAGGGGCTTGCCTCTGCACGGCCAGCTTGACAAGTTAGGGTCTGAGACTTCCCTTGCGAGCCGCGACACAAACAACACACAAAACCACCCCACCACACCCAACCCCGCCGTCCTTGCGTCGGGGCCCTTCGGCCCCCTTATCCCTCTCCTTCTGGGGCCCTCTACACCCACCTACCAACTCTCGTTGTGGACTGGCTTCCCCGAACTTAGGTCCTTCGGGCCGCCCCCCCGTGACCTCCCTTATCCGGTTGGCGCACCCGCCTTTTCCTCTCGGTTCAAAAGCCCGTGCCCTGCCCCGACGTCACACGCCACGCCGCTGGTCCTGGCCCGCAACCAACCGTAGATCCCATATGAACATCGCTTGCCCCTGGGCGGGCTCCGGTTTATCCCCCTCCACCCTCTTGCGCCTTCTCCGTCTTCCTCCCTCTCTGTGTTCTGGTGGTCCGGGGTGTGACATCTTCCTCTTCCGCGCCTTCCTGGTCTTACTCTTCTCGTCGTTTGCTGGTCCGGGTCCTCCTCCAATCTTGCGACCTAGCCACACCTGGATACTTCAGCCATTCCTGCTCGTTTCGGGTGGTCCGTGGCTCCTCTCTATCCTGCGCACTCCTTCACCACCTGAGACTACCTCTTTTCCTCACTGATCTCTTGTTCTGCGTTGTGAGGGCTCTCCCTCCTCTTGCGCCTTCTGGTCTTTCGCCCACAATCCCTGCGACCGCCAAAAAGTTACTAGAGTGACCCCCGTCCACCCAACCGGCCCGCCTCATCCCTCACCCCTAACTTCGCCATCTCACCACCCCCACCACGGAGTACCAAAAAGAATCTCACCCGCTAAAGCCCCCAGAGCGCTACTGATTGTCTTCCGGTGCCTCACCGGGCTCCACTTTCGAACACTATAAAGACCCCGGGGGCTTCGCCGGAATTCCCCCCTCCTTTTTTTTCGTGGGTTTTGCTCTCTGTCCCTGCTAGTCACAGAGACCCCACGCCGGCAGTTTTTCACACACACCACAAGAGAAAGAAAAAAAAATAGCGACTTCACCAGAATGAGACCATTTAACCGACTGGACTAAATTTCGAAGGCTTTTCTTTCATGCCACCTAAACAACATCTACCATGCACTGACAGCGCCGTTCGCGAGACCCCTACAACCTTACCCCAGTGCAAAGGGATTCTTTCACTGGTTCTTGTAATAGAGTAGTCAAAGACCTATAATTAATCTCTAATTTAACTTCAATTCTTTTGCGCTAAGCAATAAAACGTATGCTTTTCACGGGGACACCGTGTCACTTAAAAGAAAATAAATGGAGCATTGCTGATCCTTTAAAAATTTTAGAGAAGGGGGAAAAATAATTGTGCAGAAAGGGAAATCAAAGTTCCTTATGTGAGGTCAGCGTATCAGCAATGTCCAGACCAACTTGGCTTAATAAAATACATTAGAATGCGTTTTCATTCAATACGCAAGGAAATCAAAATCAATATCTGGAAGTGTTGGGCTGTTGTGGAAACTTTCTGTATGCGCTGTTCTCAGTGACTTCATTTAAAAAATAACCTTGTGAAATTATTCTCGAAATGATGAGAATATTGCCCATTTGGTGGTTAGACGAGAAAGCCTTTAAATAGTCAATGTGGAGTCCTGCCTGCAGACTTGCAAACTTAGATGTTACCAGTGATGTCCATTCTGCAGTACTTCCAGTAGACATGGGATCTGGGTCCGTCTTGGCCCAGGATCCGACACGGAATCCCTCGGTTTCCTAAATCCGAATGTTCCGATGTTTCAGATTCAGGTCTTCGGAAGTCCCGAAATTATATTCCTTTTTGGATCTTCGTGATTTTCACGAAATCCGTAAATCCGAAAACGGAATGAAACTTAACTTTAACTCCCAATATTCATTAACTGCTCTCCTTTAAAGTGCAGCCAGGAAATGCGAGAGTTGAAATCATCAAACATCTGATCTAAAAGGGAATGTAGCCCTCAAACACCCAACTCATAGAGTACACCCATCTGGTCCCTCTCTGTTCTCTGCCGCCCACCTTTACAAATGTATGAGCTCTAAGCAATTCAGACAATCACAAAGCAGGTGAGCAGTGTAGGCCTTCAAGGTAAGATCCTCGAAGCAAGGTGAGTGTGAGTGTGAAAAAGAGGTTTGTGTGGATGCTAACTCTATGGGCCCTATTTATAAAGCAAGTACTAGTCATAGCCTTTAAGAGTTGACCATTTTACTAAGACAATTGAATATTTACATTTGTGGTTCATAAATTTTATAGTTGTCGTAAAATTACAATGGTGATCGTAAATTTATGATCCCAATCGTAATTGCACGATCGTCTATAACGAGGATTCTCAACGATGTGCCTCCAATGTACCCATCATGCTTACCAAGTTCCTGGTTCCCTGAGTGTAAGAATGCTGTCAAACACCTGGAGGCTCACAGTTTGAAATTCCCTAGCCTATACATACGCAATCAGATCTGTAGTTAAGTGTATATGGAGCAGCCGAATGGAAAGAAAGGATAATATAGGTGTGGGCGCGTTTATACTTGTTTATAGCACAATAACCAGTGATATAGCAATTATGAGATATTGAGTTCTCAATAGGGTCCATGTGGGAAAGGTTTTTGTGTCGGGAGGAACATGCCTTTAAAAATTCATCCGGGAATGTTGGAGGTTTGTTTTTCAAACATCTGGAAAGCCACAGGTTGGATGACTCCGACAACCAAATAATAACCAAAAATATAGAAAAATCTAAAAACCTATAATACCCATTATATGGGGGGTTATCAAATTAATATTGGTCCTGAATCTGCACAGCTTCGTTGAATTTCTTAAATCAATGGGAAATAGCAAAAGATTGAATGGCATGTGGGCGCAAGAGGGGTCTCAAGTCAAGCCCTTCTTTGCACAGCGTTCTCTTGAAACTCTACTCCAAACATAAATCTGTATTAAGCAAATGTAGCACATTGCTAAAGAGCGAATTGGATTATTGGATTAAAATGCCTCCAAGAAGGGAATAGTTGCCACTTCTAGTTTACAGGAACCAAATAGCAAGCAAGAGAGATATTATGGTCATAACAAGACAAAGATTGTTTCTAGATAAGGGCAGGTTTAGAACAGAATCAGGGTTATTCAATAAAAGTTCTTATCTTAAAACGGTGCTAATTTTGCCCCAACCAATCAGATCTTATTAACATTTGAAAGCTACATCTGATTGGTTGGGCAAAATTAGCACCATTTTAAAGATAAGAACTTTTATTGATCCTGAATGTTTTTATTTAACAATGTCTTAATGGTTGTGAGCCAAAATTCCAATGTGACAAGATTTTTTCCCTATGGCTGTAGAATCAGTAATGTAGGTGAATGAAGACCTGTCAAATGTAATGATTATGAATACATTTCCAGAAGAGGTGAATGAAAGAAATGATAAGCTGCAGATGCCTAACAATTTAATACTTCAGTTCAACCTGCCTAAGGTTCTTCAATGGGTTTAGCTTCTATGCAAATCTCGGGTTCTCACTTCACGTGCTACGTGTTATGAAGTGTTTCTAAAGATATTGTAGACTGTGAAACGCTTTTACCCTTGACTATCCTGCATAGAGAATCCTAAATATAAAATGCAGGAAAAAATCAATTACGGTTAAAATACAAGGCTGTTTAATGTATGGGTATGGTAGGATTATGCTTTAACCAAGGCTAGAAATGCAAAGAACAGTACACTTAATATAAGAGAAGCTATGATATTATATCATGCTTGAACTTGGGGGACATATATGAGAAACAAATAATGCAATAAGATAACAAGGTGAAATTATATACAAATTAAGCTATTTCAGTGATAGCACTGCGTCTCCAAGTGGCGCATATTTAAGGGATAATACGCTACCTACAGTGTAATATAAGGATATTACACCCACAGAGAGTTCCATGACCATATAGAAGCACAGGCCGCAGGCCGTCCATGTATGCCCTCCATACAGGGCAGGAACTCCGAGGTGAAGTAAATCCGTATATTACACTGTAGGTAGCGTATTATTTCTATAATACATAAGACCAGCCATAAAAAACCCTGTCCACTACTACTGTTCTCCCTCTTCCTGTATTAGTCATGTTATAGGAATCCCTGTTCAGTGTATAAATAGTTAATTACCGTTCCTATTGAAAGAGAAAGAAGGACGAACATTGTCTGTCACCAAAAACAGGGATTCCTATATAAATGACTAATACAGGGAGGGGGAGACAGTGGAAGGCAGTGGAATACAGGAAGTCACTCAGTGACATCACTGAGTGACTGTAATAGATTCTCGCCACTGCACCTCCCCATTGAAATGCCTAGCCTTATGATTATAATAAACATATACATACATACACAGCTCTTAAAAATTCTCTTAATGCAATCAACCTGGTTAACAATACTAAGGACTAGAGACGGGAATGGATTATGGAAGGCCCTAGCTATGTTGGTAAAAATGGTGGCTGCCATTTTTCAGTTATTTGTACATACAGTATATATTGTATAATTTGTCGTTTATGTTAAACAAATAGCTAAATTAGATCAAGACATAAAGCTATCACTTCTCTATTGTACCTTAACAATATTTACAACAATAAATGTACTTACCATCAGAAAGTGTTACAACTGCTGTTCTTCAGAAGATACCCCAGGCCCATAGCGATTGTAGGCCAAGACCCGTTAACTGTATTGTAAATTTCTAAGCCCTTCCAGCCTGTATGAAACTCCGTCCACTTCAATATTCTGTGTATAAAATATATTTATATATTTGTGAATATATTTTTGGTAATGTTTAAAAAAACTTACATTTTTTTATCTCTCTCACTATATTGTAGAATTGGCATAACTAACGAGGCTTCCATCTATTGCCAGTACAACTCAAAGATAATGTAGAGCTTGGCACATGTGCACTTATTGGCCACACCCCCTGCCAAGTCTATTAACTGTCTCTATGCAGTTAATAGAGTTAATAGAGTTAATAGAGTTGGTATTTTCTATAAGATTGTCTCCAAACCAATATGGAAGTCCCTGATAAGACTTTGAAAAGCTGTATGTTACACTGCGATTTTTTTTCCAGAAAGGACGGATTCATACAGCTTACCAGGAACAATACAAAATGGTCTGCGGTTTTACTGTCTTTTTTCTTCTTTTGTGTCCATTCTGTTCCTAGCAAAGGATAAATGGTGTATGCTTGGTGACTCAGCAGTGGAAAGCATTCCTTTTACAAACAAACAGCCCAGAGGCCACAGGTTCAATTCCACAGGCTTACTTGTGATTTTTGATAGGAAACATGAAAGGACTACTTTTGTTTATATACAAAAGTAAGTGTGTGTGGGTGTGTGGGGGGGTATGTTTTAAAATTAGCAATGTCAAATTGTAATGTTTGTTTTGTGCCTGAAAGGTTGAATATGCTGTAACATGTTTGTGAGAGAAAAGAGGGGGCCAGACAGGCTGCAGCTACCTGTTTTGATGTGCTGTGCACTAGAGAGCATGCAAAGTATACAGTTGTACACTATGGGGCATATTATAAATGGCCAGTAACTTTTCGCGGCCGAGTTTCCAGACGTTTTCGCCAAAATCGCTATTCACGCGATTTATAAAAGGGTGAAACCCGGCAGCATTAACATCGCATTAGTTACGGCTCACTTGTACGCCCAACCCTGGGCAGGTGATCGCACCAACCAGGAGAGCATGCCCACCTCGACGCAGGTGGTCAAATTCCCAGAGGGGCGAGGGGGGGCATAGGCCACCCCTCCCTCGCCCCCTGCAGCACAATTCCTTCCCAGCTGGGCCTGCTGGGAGGGTGAGGGACCTCCAGGTGGGGCACTGAGAAGTGCCTTTTGGGGCTTAGGGGTCCCGCAGCTCGAACCAGGACCTCCTCCCCTGGCCCTTATAAGGACCATTGCAGCACTCAGAAGTGCATTTGCGGCCCTGACAAGGGCCCTTTGGGGCTTATGGGGTTCGGCAGCTCTAACTGGGACCCCCCTTCCCCAGCATTTATAAGTGAGGCAAGGGCGGGGTGGGGCGAGGCAGGGTGGGCAATGCCCCCACGGTTGGTGCTAGGGTGGGGTGGGAGGGATCCTTTCCTAGCACCTGCTTTGTATGTCTGGGAGCTTCGAAGAGAGCTCAAATTACCAAAGCATCGCAGGTAATACTTTCCGCCGCGATGAAGTCGCCTTTATTAATAGGTGGTAATAACCATTTATAAATGTGCCCCTATGACTTCCACAAATTAGAGAGATTTTACCCACAGGTTTATATTCATAAACAGCCACAGCAAATGGAGAGATAAGACAAAGCTTGTTGTAAATTTGCTCGTCTATTGGGAAAACATTGTTTGGTGATTTTCACTTCAATGGCTATTTACAAAAAAAAAAATCCAACCTGATCATTTAGAGTTCGTTTTTAATTCACCTTTAAAATGTATATAAAGCTAGTGAATAACAAAAACATTAGGGTGTTTCGCATTTTAGGACCAGTTAAATGTCAAGTTGTAAATGCAGTTTGATTTAAAATCATTGTATCTAATACCATCAGTTTTATTATGTGTGTAAAATTCATCTTTCTAAATATCAGCAACGTTCTACAGATATTTATTTCCCTGGGTTTTCTTCCTCAGAATAATATTAAATGACTGTGATTTATAACTGCAGATAAAAGTTAAGATACTTAAGGACGGATCACACAGAATATCAATGAGAATCTTTGGTAACTGCATAAAATAAACAAGATATGCAGAAAATTAAATTTTTGTTCAATGTTAAATGCTGAGTAATACAACTGCAAACTTTTAAAATGCTTACATTTTAAATAACGGATTTTCGGAGGGGAGGGAAGGGGGCTATTAATTAATTTAATTTGATTAGGTTAAAATTTGAATACAAACTGAAGAGGTTTTAATGGCTGAAACAGTTTGAGCATCGAAATTTCATAGTTTTGATGTGGAATTTTTATTTCAACTGGTGAAATTCTGGGGCACAACTTGCGACCCTTTGGTCAGAACAACCACAAAAGTAAATGCATTCCTGCTTAGCTATAATTCTATGGGGGTAATTTATGGGAGTTTTTATCTCTAAGGTTAAGATTGCTTTGCCCTAAGAACCATATTCAATGACTGATATTGAATAGGGTTTTTACAATAAAATAAAACCAGTCACCTAACAGGCATTAAAATGTCTAAAACTAATGCTAAACCAGTTGAGTTCTCTGCTTCTACAGAAAAAGTGGAGGTAAAAAAGGATTATTATATTATAGTAGTCAGGCTTATATAGTCCAATGGGCCACCAAATGTATATATTTTAGCAACCCAAACCAATCATAAAAGCTTCAAACATGCTACAGGTAACAGCATCATCCAATAACAATTCATTGCTGATTGGTAAATGTTATATAATATATATCTCTATGGGGAAAGACAAACATCATGAAATGAAAAGGAACGTTGCACAAGGGTCTTCAAAGACAAAAATATGCAGTTATTTATTACAGATAATAATACTGATTCATTGGACAAAACAAAGCCGCATTTTGATTTTGTCTTGGCCCAAAGTTCTTAATAGTACTATTATCTTTGAAAATCATTTCACATCTATTACACCGCAATGGAATAAATACTGTACATGGTATTATATTTTAAACCGTACATGCCCAAGATGCTTTGCATTACATTTGTGTTTTACTCTAATCATTTCAATGAGTAGCTCGAGTACTAACCAAGAGGCAATGATCTCTCCTGAACATCTCATTCACATCATTGCTCAACAAAATGGACTGTATTTATTCATCATTTCCCCCGCACCTTCATTAACTTTTGATGTAGTTCATTTCTTTCAGAATCTTATGCATGTTTTAAAAGCAAACCGTGAACCATATAATATCTTCTTACTCTGATTACTTTTTATGTCTTATGGAAAGATATGACCTCTGGATTTGGTACTTAATTACTTAGGGTCAGTTCAACTAATGATCTACGAAGTTACATTTCTGCAATAATCTTTCTGTAAGGCAATTTAGACTTGGCTAATAAACTTCTGGGCCCTTAACACCTGACATTAATACTGTGTACTGTGCATTATTAAATCTTGGAGACAGAAGACTTCAAACATGCAGCTTGATAACCGTGTGAGGCAAAACAGGAAGGCCAGTCATTTTAAACTAAAAACTATAAATAATAAAAGTACTTGTGCATTATAGAAACTGTTTATATCGTTACTGTTTATACGTTCTCCAAGTAGCCAATTATAAGTGGTCAAAGCTGCAAATTAAATTTCTTGATTGTTCTATTACTTGCCTTTCTGAGTTTCAGATACGTTTTCTTTAGAGAAGTAGACTATGCTATAATTTCAAAATGAACCTGTTTTCAGGTCCAAACTAGTTTTGAAGCCAAAATGCATTGGTTGAAACTACACAGAAACACATCTGAAACCCTGAAATTAGTTTGCGCTAGAGATGGACCGAATCAGAATTCAACCCGAACTTTAATTGTTCAGGCAAACTCAAACTTTTCATTCGAAAAAATCGAATACTTTCGATTTCGATATTCTTCTACTTTTGATTTCAATAATGTTGAGTTTTTAATAAAAATTGAAAACTCGGAAAATTCGGGTTTCGAAATTCCGGGAGTTCCGAAAGTTTCGTAGGGACTTGAAACCCTCGGATTCTATTCGAAAATGGGTTCTATTAGAAACCCCAGTACATCTCTACCGTTAATTAGTAATTAAATATCATTTTGTGCACATTTTGCAGTAAATACATTTTAAAGAATTTTTCCTGGGATATAGTGGGAGGTATCAGGTAAATAGGGAGCAAAGACTACACATCCCTCTAGTCATTGTCATAGAAAATGATCTTTAGATCTACTACTGTGTCTGTCTACGGGAGATCAGAAATAAAGTGACCTTTAATGACAGGTATGAAGAAGCAGCTGGCTTAGCTTCTAGGTGTAAAATATAAAAGAATACAGTTGTGTTACAGTTTATGAAGGGCTCAAAATATCAATGTCATATTTTATTACAGGGTTAAGTAGGTTTTTAGCATTCTAGTAGTTTACAACCAATAATTTTGGACAAAAGCAGCCAAACCCTGAAAAAACCTTTGCAATTCCTGACATGCTTTTATTGTAATGTCTCGGGAACAAACCATTCATTTTTCTGCCAGTGTAACATAATAATCATACTGTTGGTTTCAAGGCAATCACCGGCATGCGGCATTTCTACCGACTATAAAGATGACATATATATGTTCTTACCTGCTCTCTTCTGAAAAAGTTCCCGTACAAAACACTCTGTATCCCTGCACAGGACCATTTGCATATGCTGGGGGCCCACGAAATCAATATTGAGGTAGGTGCAGTAGGGATAAATTGAAGATTCTCCACAGGTCCTGGAACTTGCACTTTAAAAAAAAGAACAACATCATCATGTATATATATATAGCTTATAAATGACTAATACAATTGAAGCACATCTGATTATTTAATTTGGGACCTTTTAGTTTGATGACACTTACTGTAAGTAGAAATGGAATAGAACTCGAACTCGGACCCGAGTTTGAGCCGAAACTTATCAAGTTTGAATGGACTTGTACTTCTCGAACTATCCCAGACCATATTTCTTGGACTTTCGAGCATTCGATAATTATCCATAAATGATTTGAACATTCGATAATTGTTGAATTATCGAAAATCAAACGATTTCGAATCGTTATGGGATAATTATTGAATGATCAAATTATTTATGGGATAATTATCGAATGTTCGAATAGTTTATGGGATAATTATCGAATGTTCGAATCGTTTATGGGATAATTATCGAATGTTCGAATTATTTATGGGATAATTAGCGATGTTCAATCGTTATGGGCTAATTATCGAAAATCGGACGCGGGGAGCTTGAAAGTACCACGTGTTAGAATAAAATGTATTTTCTTTTTTGAAAGTCCTGGATATTGGAACATGTTCCCCAGACCATTTCCCAGGTCCACAGCCATTTACATTAAGTTACCATTGATATTTTAATTGTATTTCATTCAAACTTTTCGAACTATTTGATTCCCATTGACTTTAATGGGTTCGTTTTCAAAATTTCCAAATAGTTCGAAAGTTTGGAAGTTCAGCCATCTCTAACTGTAAGTAAGGGCTTTGAAACGAAACTGGTTTGGATTGGAAATGTTGGTTTTCGAAAATCCATGAATGTGATCGGAAAATCAAATTTAAAAAATTGAAAATTCTAAAATGACATGGAAAAATAAGAAAATGGGTAAAAAATCTAAAATTTCTAATTGAAAGTTTGTTGGCAACATTATTTTGACAAATTTTCAGAGAAATTATTGGACGAAATGTGTCTGTTGAGTTGGAAGCTACCATGAAAATCCTGACTCTGACACAGCCCCCTATACACTCATGACCCACCCTGTAATACAGCAGGAACACTGGTTACCCGAAAGCCCTGGTTGTTACACCAGCAGATAGCGTGGATACGTCTATTTCTAAACATTGTAGTGAATGTGGCGTTAAATCCACCTTTGGCAATACTGCAAGTTTGTATATCTCCCTTTGCTTCTGTGGGCTTCCTCTAAGTTCTCCCATTTCCTCACACATCAAAAAGTTATGTTGTGTGCCTGATGAGGTACTTAGATGCAAGCTCATTGGAAGGTTCTATTAAAATGGAATAAACCAATCGAATGTGGGAAATCTGTTCAGCACAATATCAGCCCCTTATGACTAGAAATGGGATGCGGGTCTGACTCGAACCCGGATCCGACACGGAACCCCTCATTTCCGAATACACAATGTTCCATCCGTAACTGGCAGACCATTTGGATTTTGGGACTTCAGGACTTTGGAGCACATTTTTCAATCATTATCGAATGTACAAGGTTATTTTGGTAATCTCGAAAATAACCTTGAACATTCGATAATCCTTGAAAATACGATCGTAAACCAGTAGTTTTAGGGATTATTGAACGTCAAGGTTATTTCCGAGGATTACCAAAAATAACCTTGTGCATTCGATAATCTTAAAATGCGGGCGAAGTCCTGAAATTACATTCCTTTTCGGATTTTCGTTTTTTGTTTTTTCCCGAAATCTGTAAATCCGAAAGTGGAACAAGTGGCAATCTCTTACTAGGAGCACCTTATATCTGTGCCTTGACCTGTGGACATATTGGGAACATTACAACATAATATATAACAGGGGCTTTACTCTTTACTTTCCAGTCTCTTAAAAGATCAATGGCTTAATGCTGTACCATTCCAAACAATAACTAACTGCTTACCAATGTTTACCTTTAAAGGAGAACTAAAGCCCCATTTTTATATCCACATTTGAAAATATCCCCTCTAAAAAACACCAATAAACTGTAAAATAGCAATACAGTAAATGGATTAAAGTAAATATACTCCCTGAAGAACTGAATGAAATAACTGTGTGTATGTACTGGCTACAACCCCTGATCTCAGTCACATGCTTCATTGCCTAATCTGCCTGTAAAAGGATTGGCTAGAGGCTACAAGTGGTGTGGCCAACTTTACCAATTGTAACAAGTTCTTGCAGTAATGGTCAGTACCACACTGTGTGATACTGGGAGTTAGAAAGGTAATTTCCCCACAACCATTATAAAATGAATGGTGTGACACCGATTACTGCTTTTCAATTAAGGAGCTCTCTTCTAAAGGGTGTTGTTTAGGGGCTTTTATTGTCCTTTAAGACCTTTCTTTTAGTATGACTTTATCCATTTCTTTACACAATATTTGATCAAACAGAAAAAGATGAAAAGTCGCCAGTGACAAGACCCTTACCCAACAAAATACTGAATTCTTCAATTTTTTTTAAAAAACAGTATAAAAAGGGATGAAGATAAAACTTGCTTGTTTAAGTAGTAAATACCGACTTCTTTTGTTACAAATTTATTACCCATCTGAATATAGAAAATAAAAAGTAACACCAGCTTTATATCAACTTGGTTACTGTCTAATTTCGTACACAAATAAAACCCATTCCTAGACTGTTAAACAATGAATGAATATTTGTTCTAACATCCTTCGGATCATTTTTTCTCTGCATAATTGAAATGATAAAGAAGTAATTAAAAAAATAACAGGTGTTGGGGTTTATGTAAATCTTGAAACAGCTTTATTTAATGATTTATTATTACGCTAAATGTATCCGTTCCAGTATATGTCAAAACACCACGAGATTCATTTATCAAGGTCCAAGAGAATTCTGGGGCTGTGTGATTTATATACTATTAACAACTCTGTGGCTATTGAAAAGACAAACTACATTTATCATTATTTAGTAAACCAACAATAACAAGTAGAACTTTGCTATAAGATATGTAATAATCCTGTGTTCTTTGGTTGTTTTATGTTGCAAGGACGTTCTAACTTTGAGAATGCTTTGGAAGAAGCTAGATTTTAATATACACAATGTGCCATTACTGTCATCGCTAGAAAATAACTACATTTTACCTAACGGTGTGCAAGGAAAGTAGATTTCTGCAAAGCCATTTGAGACATGTGAACTCTCTGTCTAAAGTGTTGGACTGGACCACAGGGTTACAGGAGAATCCCCAGTTTACTCAAGAAAATAAGAGAAAACTGTTGGTAGCAATAATATATGTATATATGTAAATGTGTGATATGAAATGTAGATGGGCCCCTAAACTGTCCTAGGGGCCCCTGGCCTCAGATTTCCTGGGGGGCTCCAACAGTCCAGTCACACTTGACACTGTCTAATCACGTATCCTCTGATAACAGGAGGGCAAATTTTGTTTCATTGTTCTTAGAACTTCCAGATACTTGAGATAAGAGAGCTGTAATCTGTCATAGATGGTATGTCGAGAACCTGGTCAATGGTAACAATCACATCTTTTGATTGGCCAGGCACCAGGTACTGAGTAGTTTTTTTATGAGGAGTTGGAGGGGTATAATTGCCTTCTATGACTTTAAATTTATATTTAACTTTTATTTTAAAGTTCAAATCTCAAATTCTGGACAATAATAATTGTAATAAAAATGATTAAACACCATTCATTTGTAGAGATAGACTAGAACTCGAACTTGAACCCAGTTCGAGCCGAACTATTCGAGTTCGAACGGACTCGAACCAGGATATTGTCCCGGATTTTCAATATTTCCGGACTTTTGATAATTATCGAATCTTCAAACGTTGAGGCATGCGAATCTGTGAGTAAAATTTTTATCATACCAATACGCATGAAGTAATATGAATATCGAATCTGTGATTAAATGTCTATATACAATACGCAAGTAAATATGAATATCGAATCTGTGATTAAAATGTCTATTATACCAATACAAAGTAAAATATGAATTATCGAATCGCAAGTAAAATGTCTATTATACCAATACGCGAGTAAATATCGAATATCAAATCGTTACGTAAGTAATGTCTAATACCAATACACGAGAAATATATCGAACGCGAGTAAAATGTCTATTATACCAATACGCGAGTTATATCGAATATCGAATCTGATCTGAAGTAAACATGTCTATTATAACCAATT
>JAACNH010001300.1:0-85000 GCA_019447015.1 Hymenochirus boettgeri
CAGAAGGCGGGAAGCTATCTTGCACAAAGTATATCCATGCAATTTCTGATGTGGAATTGAGTCAGAAGGCAGATATACACATTTTATTTTAATATATTTTTATGTTCTGTGCTAGTAATAAAGTCTTAACATTTTTGGTTTGGGGGGGGGGTCGATGATGAAGGTTTTGTGGTCCATTCATTTAAATTAACATTAATAACTCACTTTTTTGTGAGTAAATTTACAGTGGCCTATTAAAACCAATCCAAAGTCCAAATGATGTACAACTGTCATTATACAAGTTATTGAATTCCAGTTTGTCTGCTGCTATTGACCCTGGAGGAATCCTTTGCAGTAAGCAGGTTATACCACAAGCTCCCACTAAGTTGGTTTTTTTTGTTAGTATTAGAGCTTTTTTGTGCAGGGACAGAATTTTTTAATAACCAATTGTTGATTTGAGCAATCATTTCCTACAACCACACTACTTGGTTATATTTTTTAACCCTCTAGGTTGCTTAGATTGCTCTTCTGTCCCAGAATTTTTAAAAATTATGTTTGAAGTTAAACATAGGTTTTTTTTTTTTTTCTTCTGTTTTTTTTTTTTTCATTTGTATGGTGCTTGGTGTCTTTATTATATATATATGTATATATAATAATAAAAGTCACATTTTGAAATATCCAATGTCAAAATTGTTGAATTATTTACTAGTTTAAGTTATTCAATTGCATGTTGGACTTAAACCATGGTAAAGATGTTACGTGTGTCAGCCATGTTCCTCAATAACAATTGGTTTAAAGGACATGTCCACCCCCAAAACTAATATTTAACCCACTACTTTCCCCACTGTATTATAAAAAAATCCTTCCCTTACATCTCTGCTCCTTATGTTTCTCCTGCAGTGCTTGACTGAAGTCCAGGAAACTGAAGAGTAGGGGATGTCTTCCGATGAAAGTTTTCCTGCCTCCTCCGGAGGTACTGTAAAATGCGCAGGGGAGCCCTTACCCTCCTCCCTCCAGGCCTGCCTCACCCCCTAGCTATCAATTTTATTTTTGTAGTGTAGGACACCCCTGCCCCCCCTACCAGCACATCTGAGATTGTCTGCCTCTCAGCTAATCACAGATGTGGCTGCTGGTCCTGCCCCTGTTTGCAGCTTGCCGGAATGACAGCTGCAGGAGTGAAGGGAGTGTAAGTATGTTTGTGCTTTTTTTTTTAGAACTCTAAAAAAAAACCAACTTGGCGGTTGGGGTGTGGAAGGGGTACCCTACAATATGTAAAAACTTTTTTTAGGGTGGAGATACCCTTTAAATTACTTTGGGTTTACCTATATTTTACGATAATCCAAATTGAGCTGTCATTTTATTTCAGTGCATGCATGTGAAAACATAGCACAGTGCATATATGGAGTTGATGCTACAATTAATAGAAAGACAAACTGAGTTGCAAATTATCACAATTTGCAAAAGTCTTGTACTTGCCATGCTGGACCTTTTACGCTTGCTGCAAAAAGAGTTTCCTTCTTCAGTGAAGTATGAGTATTATCCAGGTCTACAATTGGATGATGGTTAAGAAGTACAGTGATTACCTGTACATCCTGCTTTTAAATGCAATGCTGCATAGCACCAGTTATCTGTATGGTAAAGCATTTTGTGGGAAAACAAAAAATTAATAAACTGCGGTAATAATAACCAGTTTGTATTCAGCTATTTTCAGAGGCAGTTCCCAATACACATTGCTTTAGTTTTAAATCTGAATAACCAGTGATCTCACACTCTCAAACAGATTGTACTGCAGAAATAGTGCAGGAAGAAAGAGAAGACAGTATGTTTTTGACTCCTGTGCTTGTGGAAAACTTTCTTCACCAGATAGGGCAAGCTGGTAGACCTAATCATACACTAATATATGTAGCATAAGGAATTACATAGGGACATGCTTATCCTTTGCTCCAGATGTTAGGAGGAGTTTGGGAGACCCCAAGCATGTTTCATGTGTAGGAATAGAACTCAATTTACCAAATATTTATCCACAGCTGTTTATAAAGGTCTTAAAGAAGCCACCACCACAAAGGGCATTAGAATGTATGTCTGGCATAGTAATGGGAGTTTTCTTTGTCTTTCAATAAAAAATTTTGAGGAAACTTCAGGAGTTCTTATCGTTTAAAATGGTGCTAATTTTGCCCCAATCAATCAGATCTTATTTAACATTTAAAAGCGAACATCTGATTGGTTGGGGGGAAATTAGCACCATTTTAATAAGAACTTTTATTGAATAACCCTGTAAATGACTAATTTTGGGTCCAAAAATTTTACCTATACAATTATAACCTGTACATATTGTACATTACATGTCTGTTATGACTAGGGATGGCCGGTTCGCGGATCCGAACCCGGATCCGCCGCGGATTTATCCCGTTCGCGAACGGCGGATTTTTCCGGATTTTTCCGCCTTCCGAACTTCCGATTCGCGGATTTTTCGTATTTTCGAAAATTTTTCGAATAACGAGTTTTCACGTATTTTCGAAAATTTCCGGAAAATACGGGAAACATGTATTTTCGAAAATTTTCGAAAATACAAGGGTTTCTCTTAATTCCTAACATACGTATTTTCGAAAATATTCGAAATTACGAGGATTACTTGTATTTTCGAAAATACATATTTCCAAAATACATGAAACTCGTAATTTCGAAATTCCCGAAAATACGTGAAAACTCGTAATTTCGAAAATTTTCGAAAATACGAAAAATCTCGTTATTTCAAGGAATTTTATTTTAACGGGTCCGCTCGCGGATTTTCGAATTTTCGGATTTTTTCTAAATTCGCGGATCCTCGAGCGGACCGATTTTGCGAAGTTCGGACATCTCTAGTTTGACCAGTTTCTTAGGGATATAACATAGTAATTGAGGTTGAATAAAGACATACGTCCATCAAGTCCAACCGTTACAACCCTCCTTTTTAACCCTACCTAAGAGTTGATCCAAGGAAGGCAAAAAAAACAGCTAAAAAGGGGGGGAAAATCCTTCCTGACTCCAAATAGCAATTGGAAGTGTCCCTGGATCAACCAGAACTGCAGTATATGTATTAATACCAATTACTCCTCAATATCTTTTAGTTTTGGAAACTTATCTAGCCCACATTTAAAGCTATTCAACGAACTTGGCATTACCACATCTGCTGGAAGACAGTTACACAGTTTTTCACCGTTCTTACTGTAAAGAAACCTTTTCTAACCTGAAGATAAACTTCTTTCTTCCAATCTTAAAGGATGTGTAGAGGATGTGTCCTCTGATATGAACAATTAATAAACAATGCACCAAAGAGTTTATTTTGGCCCATTTATATAAATATACCCCCCCCCTGCAAACTTCGCTTCTCTAATGTAATTGGCCCTAACTAGTCTAATCCGCCTGCATAGTCAAGCCCCTCCATTCCCTATATTATTTTATTTGCCCTTCTCTGAACTGCTTCCAATTCCAAGATGTCCCTTTTGTATATGGGATTCCAAAACTGCACTGCATATTCCAAATGAATACCAGTGCATTGTAAAGAGAGAATATTTTTTTTTTTCTCTTGAATCTATTCCCGTTTTTATACAAGACAATATCTTGCTAGCTCTAGCCATGGCTGCCTGCCATTGTTTGCTACAACTAAGTGTTATCTACCAGAACCCCCAAATCTTTTTCCATTACAGATTCACTTAACACAGAATTATTTATGGTGTAGGTGGTGGTGTAAGGTGATGCAAGATGCAAGGTGATGCATTTGCTAAACCCCAAATGCATCACCTTACATTTATCACCATTGAATCTAATCTGCCATTTGATTATATAGTCGGCTTGCAGCAATTGCACATTATTTGAGTTTTCAAAGCTCTGCATATTTTAGAGTCATCATCAAAGACAGAGACCTTGCTCTTAATGCCCCTTCTAAGGTCGTACACACACACGTCCGATATTCGCAGACCTCATAGCCCTGACTAACCCCCGATCAACACTCTCACCCTCAGCAAATGGCCGTTTCGGCCGATAGCCGTGTATGTGTTTAGTCGATGGGGTCCTTCGTTGATTGCCGCCTGCATGAAAAGAGGTTGGATTAAACATATAAATCCACCCCCATGGTGGGTCACAATGTTAGGACCCGACAGTAGATTAATTTCCTTATAATCGGCCGCTCTCCTACGTAGTACGCGCCGATTATAAGTTGGCTTCCCTACATCACCTGTTTTCTCTCCCCTTCCCTTATAGCTTTTTCCCCCTTGGGCGACACTTAGTTCATTGTCCTCCTGTGTCCCCCCACTGTGGATGGCGGCGCTCTCCTCTCCTGCACAGTTCTGATTATCAACGTGAGTTTCTGCCAAATCCCTTGCGCAATAGATCAGACCTGTACAGGACATAACACGGACAAGAGGAGCCGCGCCATCCACAGTGGTGCAGGATATGCTAAACTTAGTGGCAGCCAATGGAACTGAAGGTAGAAGTGAAGGGGGGAGAAAACAGGTGGGGGAATTGAGGAGGGGGGGAAGGAAAGGAATAAATGACAGTGGATAATTCCTAATCCCCCCCCATCCCTGCACAGAGGCCAGATTGATTGAGGGGATGGATTATAATAAATAATGCACCCCCTACTGTAAATTATTTGGATATTAGAGGTCACCTCGGAGTTCCGCGCCCTGTATAAAAGTCACTCGGCCTGCGGTCTCATGCTTTTATATGGTCACGGAACTCCTCGGTGACTTCTAATATCCTTATAATTTACAGTAGGGGGTGCATTATTCACTATATTATTTACAGCCAGGCCCCATAGAGATTAATGGAAGGGGTGGATTATAAAGCCATTTAAATGATTTTCACACTGGATTAAAAAAAAGTCAGTTACTTTATCTCTCTCCTCCATAACAGATTTTAGGCATGCTCATTGTTCCGCTCTTTTGGAGTTTCCCTCACATGAGCGGAATGTTTCACTCTGGTAGCATTTTTTTTGTAATAACCACTGATGAAACTTTGCCGTTTTTCTGCCGAAATACATCTGGATATGCTCAGAAATCACTACAATAGGCTGGGTTCGCACAAATGGCTTGTTTTTTTGTTTAGCTGGCATTTTACTGACTTTTTTCATTATTGCAGATAGAAAAATGCCACATGCAAAGGTTTTCTATTGGCAAACCATATGGAAACACCAGTAACATGCTGGAAGAATGACCACCGAATGTTTAGTGTGATTCCAGCCTTAGCATGCTAAGGGAAAATAGAGAAAAGGAAGGTGACTGGACTGTCTGTTCTAGTAAATGATTTCTACACAAATCACGTTTTGTATAAAGCAGCTAGAAAAATTAGAGCTAAACCAGTAGGCTTCGGTCTGTCAGGCTGAGGCCATACTTAAGTGCTCATCATTGCTCTGAAAGCGGGCACTTATTCGCACATGATTGTACATGCGTTACTGGTGCGCTTGTGCAATTGTGTGGCCACATCAATTGGCCCCACTAGTTCCACTTTTAAAAGCGAGATTGGATCTAAATCGTGATCAGATTGTGCTTGAAAGTGCATTAGTGTGGCCTAGCCCTTAGGCCCTCAGATTGCTGCCTTACTTTTTTCCAATGCAGGTTGGAATAAGGCAGTGCTGTTTTTTTCTGTGCCCCCCATTTTGGTCTTTAAACTAGCTACTAAGCTTATTAACCTGAAACTGGCTTTAATGAAAGGGAAACTAAATTGAAAAAAAAATAAAAATTTTGCAATCTATTCTTAGACTTTTGTTGCTAATTAAAATTAAAAAAAACGTAAATGCTGCAAAAATGATTTGCAAAATTTCATTTTTTTTGGGGGGGGGAAATTTATTCTGAAGTCTGTTCTGTCATCTGCAGTATATGTGGGTCACGCCTACTGATGTGATCAAAGTTTCCAATCTCCTCTCCCATTCCTTTACATTCTGTTCAAAAGGACTAATTTATTTAAGAAATAATCATAAAATTAGACCTCAGGGGGGGGGGGGGTAATCTACAATTTGTAACTAAGGTTTTTTTTTGAGTGGACATTTTCAAAAACATGCAAAGCCTAGTACCATCAGGCATGAGTTTTGCCTTTTATACAGTGGGATCCTTTAGTAAGCCATGTGTGCTTACCTATTCGTAGAAAACTCCATTAACAATTAGATTTTTCTGTTTTACAGCTGGCGATTCATCTTTTACCTAGGTGCCCTAATTGGTGGAGTTGCAGTGCTTTATGACGTGAGTTTCTTAACAGTAATATTATTATTATTTTCTGTAATATCCAGCAATCTTGGTTCATGTCCCAGATGTATACTATTGCTATAATGGTAAAGAAATGTCAATAAGTAACTATTAAAGGGGAAGTCAGTAGAAAATAATAATTTTATAATTTATCTTATTGCACCTATTCTACAAATTGTCTCATTTGGATTTTTTTTTTTTGCTGTGGTCAGTTGTTGCTTCTATTCAGGTTCTGCAACAGTTTTTTCCCAGAATACACATTTCCTTGGAATATTCCTAACAGTAATTTATGCAATGGGCTGTTGGATGGGCCAAACATGCTCAGATCTCTACTGAGCAACTGAATCACCCCAGGGACTAAGTCAAGGGAAAGACCAAAATGGACACTATTAGGCATCCTGCAAACAGGAAGTTGGTACTTTGGAAGCATTTATTCATGCAAAGGGAAATCGTTGGATGGGCAGATCATGGTCATTGAAATGAGAAAATTCTCATTATATTTATGCCAAACTTCCCCTTTAAAGGCCCCACAGATGAATGCTAGGTCAAACTTGGCCAACAACTGTTCTTGCTGCTTGCTAAAGTAAAATATAATATTTTATATTTAGCACAATTTCATTTGCACATGTAACTCTAATAATCGTTTGTAAGATTGATGATTATGGGTGGGGTTGAAATGGTAAAAAATGTGGGAGAAAAAATGAGTGGAACAAATATTTACATGGCAAATTTTTCATTGACATACTTTGCATAGACACTTAGCGTGTGATATCAATTTAGGGCAGAACAAGCTTTAAATACATCTTAAAGGGATCCCAAATGGCATTACCAAAATAAAACCAGTTTCATACAAACCAGATACAAGATCATGTTTCATAGTTTGCTTTACAAATTCTGACTCCACCTGAGACAGTGGAGGTGACTACAATACATTTGATGTAATAGCAACTGAAAAACCACAGAATATCTCTCCAAATGTAATTAAAACCCTTTCAGTGCTTTTAATGTTCCAAGACCTAGACACGATTATAACCAAATACTCCTATATTTCAGGGCGTGTTTAGGGGGGGATTCTTGTTGCCTGGTATCCCCCCTTTCTGCGTGCTCATTGCAGTCTGTTATTCTACCTCTCCAAGTGCCCATAGACTTACCGGTACATAGTTTGTTATATAGACTGTTACATAGAGTGTTACCTTGTTTATTGAGCTATGAGTGAGAAGCATTTGTATGTTTCAAAAATGTATCTAGTCTGCCCTGTGATTGACAGCAGCATAACTAGCATCAGATCTGTATCAACATTAACCCTGCAGTTGCCCGAGTTGATTGCTGTACCTACTGCACTTTGATGTTAGTGAGCAGGAATAGGGACATTAAGAAATCCTGGAGGTGGTTGTATAGCTGTTTGTCAACACTGCATGCATTATAATAATATAATATACTGTATGTGTGTGTGTGTGTGTGTGTGTGTGTGTATAGATTATATATATATATTATATATATATATTATATATATTACACACACACAAAGAAATATTAGGTGCACTCAAAGTTCCTTTTCACATCTTATTAGTGCATCAAAAAAAGTGCAAACAGTGCAAACTAATTAAATGATGCATTTGATGCACTAATAAAATGTGAAGAGGACCCCAAGTGCACCTATCATTATAATGCATTTTTATATATAAATAATTAAAATTCTTAAAGTCCTTGTTAGTGCTCTATACCTTTATACTTTTGTATGTGTGTGTGTATTATTTATGATATATATATATATATATATATAAAAAAATAAAACAACACACACAAACCCACAACACACACACACACACAGGCCCTAAGCACGTTGCCACCTGATGTGTTATTGACAATAAAGGATAAGTGCTCCTACAATCATCTACATTATATATTACACATATACATACACAGGAATGATGTTCCATATATATGTTCAATGTGCCCATACATGGGCCAATGTTATCAGCTTCTACTGCAAATTCTGTCAGATCCATCAGTGTCACAGCTCTGACTTTAAAAGACATTAATGGTAAAGTAGTGCAAATGTGGGTTTATCAGTAAAACAACGTTAGGCTGGGTACACACAGACAAATTTTCCGTCCTGACCTTTCGCCGCTATAAAGTGGTCGCCCACAACAAATGTCTCCTGTGGACCACAGCTAGCACTGCCACTGTCGAAATCGCCTCAGATCTTTTCGGCCCGACTGACCAATACATGGAAATATCTGTTGGTTTGTGTGTATCAGTCCGGGCCCGAAAAAGATCTGAGGCGATTTCGACAGTGGCAGTGCTAGCTGTGGTCCACAGGAGACATTTGTTGTGGGCGACCACTTTATAGCGCGAAAGGTCAGGACGAAAATTTGTCTGTGTGTACCCACCTAACGTTGTTTTACTGATAAACCCACATTGGCACTACTTTACCATTAATGTCTTTTAAAGTCGAGCTGTGACACTGATGAGATCTGACAGAATTTGCAGTAGAAGCTGATACATTGGCCCTGTATGGGCACATTGAACTATATATGGAACAATCATCCTGTGTATGTATATGTGTATATATAATGTAGATGATTGTAGGAGCACTTATCCGTTTATTGTCATAACACATCAGGTGGCAACGTGCTTAGGGCCTGTGTGTGGGTGTGTGTGTGTTGTGTGTGTGTGTGTGTGTTTTATTTATATATATATATATATATATATATATTATTAATACACACACACATACAAAGTATAAAAGGTAGAGCACTAACAAGGACTTTATAGAATTTTAATTATTTATATATAAAAATGCATTATAATGATAGGTGCACTTGAGGGTCCTCTTCACATTTTATTAGTGCATCAAATGCATCATTTTATTAGTTTGCACTGTTTGCACTTTTTTGATGCACTAATAAGATGTGAAAAGGAACTTTGAGTGCACCTAATTTTCTTTGTGTGTGTGTATATATATATTATATATATATATTATATATATACCACCACACACACACACACCACACCACATACAGTATATTATTTATTATAATGCATGCAGTGTTGACAAACAGCTATACAACCACCTCCAGGATTTCTTATGTCCCTATTCCTGCTCACTAACATCAAAGTGCAGTAGGTACACAATCAACTCGGGCAACTGCAGGGTTAATGTTGATACAGATCTGATTAGTTATGTGCTGTCAATCACAGGGCAGACTAGATACATTTTTGAAACATACAATGCTTCTCACTCATAGCTCAATAAACAAGGTAACACTCTATGTAACAGTCTATATAACAAACTATGTACCGGTAAGTCTATGGGCACTTGGAGAGGTAGAATAACAGACTGCAATGAGCACCAGAAAGGGGGATACCAGGCAACGAATCCCCCCCATACACGCCCTGAAATAGGCCCGACTGACCAATACATGGAAATATCTGTTGGTTTGTGTGTATCAAGCCTTAATAAGTATATACTTTATAACAAAAAAAAAGGGAATATGTGTATGGGCCAACTGTGATGATAATCATGGCAATTAGAGAATATATATAATATTATTATATGATTCATATATAATAGAACACATGAATGTTTTCGGTCGTGAACCTCCTTCTGGGCTTGTTCAGTGATAACACATTTAGGAATCCCCCACTTGAAAATCCTGCGCTTGCCACTGTGTTTGATAAATATTCAGTGGCAGTGGAACATCTAATGACAATTCCCAAAGGGGTTAGGAGGTGTTGCTTATAATTTTAGAAAACATTATGGGAATGTAACAGAAATACCAAGTGACGTGATTGATATTGACCATTAACAAAAACAAATATCCTATGTTAAGAAGTGATTTTATGTCGTAAAAAAAAAAAGATTTTGTGGTGTCTTAGATTCATGTATATGTAAACATTTTATAATATGAAAGGATTGAGGTTTTTTTTCTTTTTACCATTTAGTTTACCATTTTAGTGCAATCTTAAATATTCTCAAGTTCATTGCAAATTCCCTCTCCTTTTGGTCTTTGGCCAGCACATTAGGTAATAAGGAAGAATTATGGAAATGTGTTTTCATTTAGTACACGTTTCTTTGCTCCATGTCTTATATGCAACTCCCTACCCTGGCCAGGCCAGGTTTTGTGTGCCATAAAACATTGCAGAGATGGGTACTATTTAAAGGGTGAACTTTCCGTTAGCATGGAACAGTGAGAGAGAATTATAGCAGCACACCTGCAGAAAACTGTATTGGCTTTTTACTGTTCCTTGGTCTGTCTCTTGCAGAAACCCTGGTTCCATGATGTGTGGGAGGTGTGGGTTGGATACCCAAAGCAGGTAAGATTTTCCCTTGTAAATCATGATGGATTGCATGTATGTTAACTCTATGAACATTCTTTCCAACATGTCAACACACATCATTCAGCACAAAGGGTTTTCTTAATATACATATTTGATTAGTTAAAGGGGAACTGTGGTCCAAAAATGACTTTATGTAAATTGATAGGAATTGCTCTCCTGAGAATTTTTGCAATTTATTTTCATTGTTTATTTTACATAGTTTTGAAGATATTTACATTTTTGTGTGTGATATGGCAGCAGCATCACCAGGTCCCCTGCACTTCCTGCTCTGAAACCATGTCAGTCAATCTGCCCTGTGTCTCCTCCTCCCCTTTGCAGCCCCCCTGGTTCCTCGCACTCATGGACCCCATGGTCCCTCCAATTGCAGGGCCCCCCTGGCCCATTCTCTTACAGCCCCATGTGGCCCCGCCCACTCGTGGGTGACGCGACCCGCCTACTCAGGTGTCCAAGCCCCGCCCACCCATGGGTGCCTAAGCCCCACCCACTCGCAGGTGCCGTGGGCCACTCAGACCCCCCTACAGAAAACTCTGTTATAACAATCTATGTAACAGTCTACGGATCAATCTATATAACAATCTATGTAACAGTCTACGGATAAATCTACATAGCAATCTATGTAACAGTCTACGGGTCAATCTATGTAACAGTCTACGGATCAATCTATATAACAATCTATGTAACAGTCTACGGGTCAATCTATCTATACTAATAAAAGGCAAAGCCCTCACTCACTCACTCACTCATCACTAATTCTCCAAACTTTGCCGTGGAGGCAGACGGCTTAAATTTGGCAGGCTCATTCATTGCACCTACTTACACAAAGTTAAGCAGGTTTCGTTTCGAAAAGGCAAAGCCCTCACTCACTCACTCATGAATAACTCATCACTAATTCTCCAAACTTGCCTGGAGGCAGACGGCTTAAATTTGGCAGGCTCATTCATTGCCCTTACTTACAAAAGTTAAGCAGGTTTCATTTCGAAAAGACAAAGCCCTCACTCACTCACTCACTCACTCACTCAATTCTCCAACTTGCCTCACTCATCACTAATTCTCCAAATTGCTGTGGAGGCAGACGGCTTAAATTTGGCAGGGCTCATTCATTGCACCTTATTACAAAAGTTAAGCAGGTTTCGTTTCGAAAAGGCAAAGCCATCACTCATCACTCACTCACTCACTAACTCATCACTAATTCTCCAACTTGCCATGGAGGCAGATGGCTTAAATTTGGAGGCTCATTCATTGCACCTTACTTACAAAAGTTAAGCAGGTTTCGTTTCGAAAAGGCAAAGCCCTAACTCACTCACCCACTCATCACTAACTCATCACTAATTCTCCAACTTGCTGTGGAGGCAGACGGCTTAAATTTGGCAGGGTCATTCATTGCACCTTACTTACAAAAGTAAGCAGGTTTTGTTTCGAAAAGGCAAAGCCCTCACTCACTCACTTCTCACTCATCACTAACTCATCACTAATTCTCCAACTTGCCGTGGAGGCAGACGGTTAAATTTGGCAGGCTCATTCATTGCACCTACTTACAAAAGATAAGCAGGTTTTGTTTCGAAAAGGCAAAGCACTCACTCACTCTCTCACTCATCACTAACATCATCACTAATTCTCCAACTTGCCATGGAGGCAGACGGCTTAAATTTGGCAGGCTCATTCATTGCACCTTACTTACAAAAGTTAAGCAGGTTTCGTTTCGAAAAGGCAAAGCCCTCACTCCACTCACTCACTCACTCATCACTAATCATCACTAATTCTTCAACTTGCCATGGAGGCAGACGGCTTAAACTTGGCAGGCTCATTCATTGCACCTTACTTACAAAAGTTAAGCAGGTTTCGTTTCAAAAAGGCAAAGCCCTCACTCACTCACTCATTCACTCACTCACTCATCACTAACTCATCACTAATTCTCCAACTTGCCGTGGAGGCAGACGGCTTAAATTTGGCAGGCTCATTCATTGTACCTTACTTACAAAAATTAAGCAGGTTTTGTTTCAGAAAAGACAAAGCCCTCACTCACTCACTCACTACTAATTCTCCAACTTGCCTCATCATCACTAATTCTCCAACTTGCCGTGGAGGCAGACGGCTTAAATTGGCAGGCTCATTCATTGTACCTTACTTACAAAAGTTAAGCAGGTTTCTTTTGAAAAGGCAAAGCACTCACTCAATCACTCACTCACTCACTCTCACTAATTCTCCAACTTGCTCATAATCTCCAACTTGTGTGGAGGCAGACGCTTAAATTTGGCAGGGTCATTCATTGCACCTTACTACAAAAGTTAAGCAGGTTTGTTTCGAAAAGGCAAAAGCCCACTCACTCACCACTCATCACTAACTCATCACTAATTCTCCAACTTGCCGTGGAGGCAGACTGCTTAAATTTGGCAGGCTCATTCATTGCCACTTACTTACAAAAGTTAAGCAGGTTTTGTTTTTTGAAAAGGCAAAGCACTCACTCACTCACTCACTCACTCATCACTAATTCTCCAACTTGCCTCACTAATTCTCCAACTTGCTGTGGAGGCAGACGGCTTAAATTTGGCAGTGTCATTCATTGCACCTTACTTACAAAAGTTAAGCAGGTTTTGTTTCGAAAAGGCAAAGCACTCACTCACTCACTCACTCACTCTCTCACTCATCATAACTCATCACTAATTCTCAACTTGCCGTGGAGGCAGACGGCTTAAATTTGGCAGGCTCATTCATTGCCCTTACTTACAAAAGTTAAGCAGGTTTTGTTTCAAAAAGGCAAAGCACTCACTCACTCACTCACTCACTTACTCTCTCACTCATCACTATCATCACTTATTCTCCAACTTGCCGTGGAGGACGACGGCTTAAATTTGGCAGGCATTCATTGCACCTTATTTACAAAAGTTAAGAAGGTTTCGTTTTGAAAAGGCAAAGCCCTCACATCACTCACTCACATCATCACTAACTCATCACTAATTCTCCAACTTGCCGTGGAGGCAGACGGCTTAAATTTGGCAGGCTCATTCATTGCACCTTACTTACAAAAGTTAAGCAGGTTTGTTTCGAAAAGACAAAGCCTCACTCACTCACTCACTCACTCACTACTAACTCAATTCCTCAATCATCACTAATTCTCCAACTTGCCGTGGAGGCAGACGGCTTAAATTTGGCAGGCTCATTCATTGCACCTTACTTACAAAAGTTAAGCAGGTTTCGTTTAGAAAAGGCAAAGCCCTCACTCACTCATCACTCACTCACTCATCACTAATCATCACTAATTCTCCAACTTGCCGTGGAGGCAGACGGCTTAAATTTGGCAGGCTCATTCATTGCACCTTACTTACAAAAGTTAAGCAGGTTTCGTTTGGGAAAGGCAAAGCCCTCACTCACTCACTCACTCATCACTAACTCATCACTAATTCTCCAACTTGCCATGGAGGCAGATGGCTTAAATTTGGCAGGCTCATTCATTGCACCTTACTTAACAAAGTTAAGCAGGTTTCGTTTCGAAAAGGCAAGCCCTCACATCACTCACCATCACTAACTCATCACTAATTCTCCAACTTGCCGGGGAGACAGACGGCTTAAATTTGGCAGGCTCATTCATTGCACCTTACTTACAAAAGTTAAGCAGGTTTGTTTCGAAAAGGCAAAGCCCTCATCACTCACTCACTCACTCACTCACTCATCATAACTCATCACTAATTCTCCAACTTGCCGTGGAGGCAGACGGCTTAAATTTGGCAGGCTCATTCATTGCACCTACTTACAAAAGTTAGCAGGTTTTGTTTCGAAAAAAGACAAAGCCCCTCACTCACTCTCACTCACTCACTACTAATCTCCAACTCTCACTCAACACTAATTCTCCAACTTGCCGTGGAGGCAGACGGCTTAAATTTGGCAGGCTCATTCATTGCACCTTACTTACAAAAGTTAAGCAGGTTTCGTTTCGAAAAGGCAAAGCCCTCACTCACTCATCACTCACTCATCATCACTAATTCATCACTAATTCTTAACTTGCCGTGGAGGCAGACGGCTTAAATTTGGCAGGCTCATTCATTGCACCTTACTTACAAAAGTTAAGCAGGTTTCGTTTCGAAAAGGCAAAGCCCTCACTCACTCACTCACTCATCACTAAATCATCACTAATTCTCCAACTTGCCTGGGACAGATGCTTAAATTTGGCAGGCTCATTCATTGCACCTTACTTACAAAAGTTAAGCAGGTTTTCGTTTCGAAAAGGCACAGCCCTCACTCACTCACTCATCACATCATCACTAATTCTCCAAATTGCCGTGGAGACAGACGGCTTAAATTTGGCAGGCTCATTCATTGCACCTTAATTACAAAAGTTAAGCAGGTTTTGTTTCGAAAAGGCAAAGCCCTCATCACTCACTCACTCACTCACTCACTCATCACTAACTCATCACTAATTCTCCAAACTTGCCATGGAGGGCAGAGGCTTAAATTTGGCAGCTCATCATGCACCTTACTTACAAAAGTTAAGCAGGTTTCATTTCGAAAAGGCAAAGCCCTCACTCACTCACTCACTCACTCACTCATCACTAATCATCACTAACTCATCACTAATTCTCCAACTTGCCATGGAGGCAGATGGCTTAAATTTGGCAGGCTCATTCATTGCACCTTACTTACAAAAGTTAAGCAGGTTTCGTTTCGAAAAGGCAAAGCCCAACTCACTCACTCACTCACTCATCACTAACTCATCACTAATTCTCCATTTTGCCGTGGGAGACAGGCGGCTTAAATTTGGCAGGCTCATTCATTGCACCTTACTTACAAAAGTTAAGCAGGTTTCGTTTCGAAAAGGCAAAGCCCTCACTCACTCACTCACTCTCCACCTTGCCTCACTCATCACTAATTCTCCAACTTGCCGTGGAGGCAGATGGCTTAAATTTGGCAGGCTCATTCATTGTACCTAACTTACAAAAGTTAAGCAGGTTTTGTTTCGAAAAGGCAAAGCCCTCACTCACTCACTCTCTCACTCATCACTAACTCATCATAATTCTCCAACTTGCCGTGGAGGCAGACGGCTAAATTTCGCAGGCTCATTCATTGCACCTTACTTACAAAAGTTAAGCAGGTTTTGTTTCGAAAAGGCAAAGCTCTCACTCACTCACTCACTCACTCTCTCACTCATCACTAACTCATCACTAATTCTCCAACTTGCCGTGGAGGCAGACGGCTTAAATTTGGCAGGCTCATTCATTGCACCTTACTTACAAAAGTTAAGCAGGTTTCGTTTCGAAAAGGCAAAGCCCTCACTCACTTACTCACTCACTCACTCATCACTAACTCACCACTAATTCTCCAACTTGCCGTGGAGGCAGACGGCTTAAATTTGGCAGGCTCATTCATTGCACCTTACTTACAAAAGTTAAGCAGGTTTCGTTTCGATACTAATACAAGGCAAAGCCTTCACTCACTCACTCACCACTAATTCTCCAACTTGCCGTGGAGGCAGACGGCTTAAATTTGGCAGGCTCATTCATTGCACCTTACTTACAAAAGTAAGCAGGTTTCATTTCGAAAAGGCAAAGCCCTCACTCACTCACTCACTCATCACTAATTCTCCAACTTTCCGTGGAGGCAGATGGCTTAAATTTGGCAGGCTCATTCATTGCACCTTCTTACAAAAGTTAAGCAGGTTTCGTTTCGAAAAGGCAAAGCCCTCACTCACTCACTCATCACTAATTCTCCAACTTGCCGGGAGGCACACGGCTTAAATTTGGCAGGCTCATTCATTGCACCTTACTTACAAAAGTTAAGCAGGTTTCGTTTCGAAATTCCACCTGTAACGGTGAGTATCTGACATTGCACCTGTAAAGGTGAGTATCTGACATTGCACAGACTGGTTGGTGCGATTTCAACCATATTTGTATGCATATACTCCTTTACCAGTAAAAGGTTAACAAAATATTTTTTTAGGGTGGGGGGTGAATGGGGGGGAATAGAATATTGAACTCCTGCACACTAACGGCTGGACCGATTTTACCAAAATTTCATTGTGTGTGCGGGGGACTGGCTGAGGTGTAAGGGGAAGGGTTTGGAGGGGGACAGAGAGGAATAGTGGGGGGTATTAGGGGTGGACGGGGAGGGGTGGTGGGGGTTATTTTCACCAAAATTTCATAGTTGAATAAAAAATATAATATTAAATTAAAGTTAATGAGTGTTGCATTATCGTAAAAGCTTATTGAATTGTCTTTCTTTAATATATCAAGTGCCGAGTGATTACAGCAATCTTGATACATTATTGCTTTCTTACTAAAAACGTTATTTTCAATAATCTCCGCTGCGAAGCGCAGGTATTTTGCTAGTATAACTATATATGTAACAGTCTACGGGTCAATCTATATAACAATCTATGTAACAGTCTACGGATAAATCTACATAGCAATCTATGTAACAGTCTACGGGTCAATCTATATAAACAATCTAGTAATAGTTACGGGGCAATCTATATAACAATCTATGTAACAATCTACAGATCAATCTATATAACAATCTATGTAACAGTCTACGGATCAATCTATATAACAATCTATATAACAGTCTAGATCAATCATATAACAATCTAGTAACAGTCTACGGGTCAATCTATATAACAATCTATGTAGGTCCAAAAATTAGGTCCACTCCTGCATGGCTTAATGCTCAGCAATTAAACTAGCTAAAATAGAAAATGAAATACGGATTGCCGAACAAAGCAAGTCCAAACCCAAGATGTTTTTTAAGTAATAAATGGTAAAAAAATGAGGACTGAGAATGTGGGACCATTAATAATGGAGCTGAGGTGGTTGTAGAGGATGCCGAAAAGGCTAATTGCTAAACCGTTTTTTACATTGGTTTTACTGTTGAGAATCCTTACAGTAGGGATGTAACAATGGGCAGGGAGAAATAGAAGAGTTTTCACATTGGATAACAGAGGATTGGTACGGAATCAATTAGACAAAGTTAATATCAATAAAGCGCCAGGACCAGATGGATTGCATCCTAGGATTTTAAAAGAGCTAGTTCAGTTCTAGCAAGACCACTGTGTCTCATCTTTTCAGATTCGCTTTTGTCTGGGGATGTGCCGGTGGATTGGAAAAAAGCCAATGTAATACCAATATTCAAAAAAGGTAGTCGTTCACAGCCTGGTAACTATAGACCGTAAGCCTAACATCAGTGGTAGGGAAGGTGATGGAAACTTTGTTAAGGGATCATATCCTTGACTTTGTCTCCAGGATCATCTTATTAGTAGTAGTCAGCATGGATTTATGAGAAATAGATCATGCCAGACAAATTTAATTGGTTTTTATGAAGAATGAGTAGAAGTTAGTTCAGGCACAGCTGTGGATGTGGTATATTTGGATTTTGCAAAAGCCTTTGATACTGTGCCACATAGGCGACTAATGTATAAACTGAGGACGTTGCCTTGAAGAAAACATTTGTTATGGATTGAGAACTGGTTATTGGACCGCAAACAGAGAGTGGTGGTTAATGGAGCTACATTTATGTGGGCTAAAGTTCTAAGCGGAGTTCCTCAGGGTTCTGTACTGGGGCCGCTTCTGTTTAATCTGTTTATAAGACTTAGAAGGGGCATTGGAGCAAGGTCTCTGTGTTTGCTGATGACACTAAATATGCAGAGCTTTGGAAACTTCCAATGATGTGCAAGTGCTGCAAGCCGACCTAGATAGATTATCAAAATGGGCAGCAGAATGGAGATGAGATTCAATGTTGATAAATGTAAGGTGATGCATTTGGGATTTAATAATCCCTGTGCCACCTACACCATAAAAAACTCTGTGTTAGGTGCATCTGAAATGGAAAAAGATTTGGGGGTTCTGGTAGATAACAGACTTAGCTGTAGCAAACAATGCCAGGTAGCAACAGCTAGAGCTAGCAAGATATTGTCTTGTATAAAGAGGGGAATAGATTCAAGAGAGAAAAAATATTATCTCCCTCTTTACAAGGCACTGGTAAGGCCTCATTTGGAATATGCGGTGCAGTTTGGAATCCCATATACAAAAGGGACATCTTGGAAATGGAAGCAGTCCAGAGAAGGGCAACTAAATTAATAAGGGGAATGGAGGGGCTTGAATATGCAGGCAGATTAGACAAGTTAGGGCTGTTTACATTGGAGAAGCGGCGGTTGCGTGGGGACATGAAACCTTATACAAATATATTAATGGCCCTACAGTGAACTCTCTGGTGCATTGTTCACTAATAGGTCATATCAGAGGACTCGTGGACATCCTTTAAGGTTGGAAGAAAGAAGTTTCATCTTCAAGTTAGGAGAGGTTTCTTTACAGTGAGAACGGTGAAACTGTGGAACTGTCTTCCAGCAGATGCGGTAATGGCAAGTTCATTGAATAGCTTTAAAAAAGGCCTGGATAAGTCTCTAAAACTAAAAAATATTGAGAATTACCGTATATACTTGAGTATAAGTCGAATTTTTAAGGCTTTAAAATTAGCCTGAAAACCTAACCTCGACTTATACTCGAGTCAAGTCCTAATTTGATCCAAATTCTGCAATTACAGATAGTAACCAGTAGGTGGCGCTGTTGTTAACCTGCATAGAAATACAGGAGTTACAGGAGCTGATCTGCCTTTACACTTCCTGCTTCCTGTATTCTGCCTGCTGGACTCACTCAGCACTGTCACTGGATGCTGTAAATCTGATGGGTCTCCTCAGTTTGGGGCAAAAAACAGCTGCTAGTACAGTGCAAATGACAGCTTGAAACTACAACTCTCAGGTGACATTTTTAACTATTGGGGTCAGAGAATCCTTTACTATATGGGGATCAGAGTTCGCTTTACTATATGGGGTTCAGAGGGCCCTTTACTATATGGGGTTCAGGAGAATTGTAAATGATGGTAAGCCTAATTAAAAGTTTACTGAACCTTGCCACTCCACATGTTTAGAAACAGAAACTCCCAGCAACAAAGTATGCTGGGAGTTGTAGTTTCCAAACATCTGGAGTGCCAAAGAATTGGAGGTTACTGGTACTGGATTTGGCTATTACTGTATGGGATTCATGTATGGGAATTCTGCTGTCTGTTTAAAGGGCAACTAAAGCCTAAAAACAACACAGAATCAGAAGGCAGTAGTGGTGATAATTTCTACCCTCGACTTATACTCGAGTCAATCAGTTTTTACAAATTTTTCAGGTAAAAATAGGTACCTCGACTTATACTCGGATCGACTTATACTCGAGTATATACGGTACTGGTATTAATGCATATAGATCTGGTTGATCCAGGGATACTTTCCGATTGCCGTTTGGAGTCAGGAAGGAATTTTTCCCCCCCTTTTTTAGCTGGGGTTTTTTGCCTTCCTCTGGATCAACTGTTAGGTAGGGTTAAAAAAAAAAAAAAGGGAATAGGTTGGACTTGATGGACGAATGTCTTTATTCAACCTTAATTACTATGTTACTATGTTACTATGTAACAGTCTACGGATCAATCTATATAACAATCTATGTAACAGTCTATGGGTCAATCAATAGAAAAGTCTATGTAACAATCTATAGAACAAATACCGATGAAGAATAGCAGCAGACCGATATTTCACTGAACAACAGCTTATTTATGCGTACATATTAAACAGTATGTCCACCCCCCAAAAAAACTCAAGACCCCCCAAATCCCCAGTCAGATTTTGCTTTGGCTTTTGGGTCCTGACTTAGTAATGTATCAAAAGTTATTTAAAGGGTATGTATAAAATTCTTTAAATATCTCCAAATTTTCACATTTAAAACAATCTAGCAATTGTTGGGTCTATTACTGGGATTTACAAACCTGCCAGGTGCATTTAGCAGAAGAGAGGTCAATTTTATTTTGGCAACTACACATTAAAAAACAAAATTCTCCATCAAAACCACAATACGGTGACAGCAAAGCCTGGTTAGTCAAAACGTCAAAGATAGTGGCAAAATGTGGCTGAAACCACTGCACATCCGTGGCCCATGGTAATGATTTCCAGAAGAGGAAAAGACAAGATGGCAGGTTAAAGACAAAAAGCAGCCAAGGATAATCTGAGGAGAGCAGCCACCTCCAGAGAGAGGCCAGATGTATAGGGTGGAATGTTAAAGGTGCATCTAGTAGAACATGGTTTAACCCTTCAAGTGCAATACAATGACAAAAGAGGGAATTGTATATCTGAAAAGCAGCAGATGGAGGGGGGCCAAATAAAGAGACAGGATTGAACAGATTGTACATATGGGCGAAGAACACATATGTTGTATTTTCATATGAGCACATACTGCACAAGATAGGAGGATATCCTTTAAAGTCAAGGTTTTGAGTACAAGATGATTTTTGATGTGGTGGCAGGATTATGTTATCTACACACACACACACACACACACACACACACACAATTACATTGGTATTTATCATTAACACTAAGCTGGCCCCTCCCTCCATGCAGTCAATCAAGGATGTGACAACTGACATCACAACCAATGATTGATGGCTGTTTCACTCTGCACATGATCAAGCTCATAAAAAGCTCATTGAGCAGAGGGAGGAGGCAGATTCCTTTGTCCACACAGAAGGTAACTAATCATTAAATAACCGGTTACAAATGCATGTAATAAACTAGCAAAAGTAGCAGTTTTTTTGTTTTTAGGTAAGTAAGTAAGTAATTGCTAGTTTATTACATGCATTTGTAACCAGTTATTTAATGATAAGTTACCATCTATGCGGACAAAGGAATCTGTCTCCTTCCTCTGCTCAATGAGCTTTTTATAAGCTTGATCATGTGCAGAGTGAAACAGCCGTCAATTATTGGTTGTGGAGTAATCTAAAAAGGCCTGCGTGTAGTAAATATTTCAGAAAATGACATCTAAACATTTTTTAGGGGGAAAGTACAAAGAGGTACATTATGTAAATGAAAACAGAACCTGAATAATGAGGTCCCTGTCCTAAAAAGTTAACAATCAGAGTAAACATGTAACTAATGCTATAACATTGTTGTTGCGCTATTAGTATCTATCTTTACCATTGAATTGTGTAGGAAGAGTGGTGCTAACCATTAAACTGGGATGTGTACAGAAATGTGAAAAAAACATCCTCAGCCCTTTAGTACAACCCCAAAGAAAGAGGCAGGTCAGAAGAAAATGTTTTTTGTTGTTGTAAGAACACTGAAGATGAAATGATTAAAAAACGTAGGGGAAAAAAATCACTAAACTATGGAAAGAATCTGGGCATCCAGTTGACAACATTAAGTGCTAATGGTATTAGGAAAGAATTACTGGCTTTAAGCTATGAACCCAAGTTAGTGGCTTCCGTAGAAGACTTGTTGGACCAGTAAGGCTTCGTTCACACTATAGCTCTGTGCACATATTAATGAATGGCACCGTTCACACTATTGAGCTGCAATATAGTGCATTTCGTGCAACACACTGCACGCAACATTTTGGTGCATTAACGTACAGCGTTGCCATTGAAAATAATGTCATGCGTTGTTTCAGTGGAGCATCACACAAAATCACAAACACCCCTGTGATTGGCTAAGGCGAGATGCATAAGCCAATCACAGGGGCGGATGCCGGCTCAATCACAGGGGTGGATACTGGTTGAGCTCCTCCTGCTTGACTTTTGAGCATGAAAAAGGAACTGGAGTTAAGCAGAAGGCATCAGTGGAACGAAGGTTGGATATCCCTGCAGGATACTAAAATTTAATTTGGGGGCTGGAGTTGCCCTTTAAGCCAATAAGATTGAATTAGAGCATAACCCCGCCCTCCAGGATAAAAGAGGGTTTGGCAAAGCTTTTCAAAACTGGAAATTCTTAGGATGTTCAGTAGACAATACACGAGAGCTCTACCCAAATTTCTTAGTACATGATTAAGGGCTACAAAGTCCATGTTCAATGTTCATGTTCGATGGTCATCTATTATAATTGATGCTTAGATAGGATTAGCTTAGCTATTGAAGCTGGACAAAAACTGAGATTAACAGAAGTTTTCTTCTGCCAGCTGTTCCAAAGTATGTGTTGGAATTCCACAGAACCGAAAATCAAACCTAGATGAAGTGGAACATTGATTTTCGCCTTTTTGAGGTGAAATTAGAATAGACACTGAATTTCGAGTCCCAAACACTCCACCAGATCCATAACATTTTTAAATGTATGATCTGTATAATAAGCCTGTAGCTTAATGCTTTTATATTGGTGGCAACTAAATTTACATTGGAATTTTTTTGTTATTAGAAAATGCTTTCATTGAAAAAAAAAGATATAGATGCTGAAAGCTCTAATCTAGAAAATTAGAACAGGTATTAGGACACAAGGATAAGAAATGTCTTTGGTCACAGCCGTGAAGATCCAAATAACGGGCTGATGAATGGTTAGAGTTGGCATATGTGTGGGGTGGGATAGACTTTGATATTTCATATTGCAGTCAGTTTTTCATTAGCAATATCTTGGGCTGTAAAGAATAAAGAGAACGAGGAGACAAACCACCGAATTCTCCTAATTTGTAAATAAATATGCAAACACTGGAGGCCAAAAACTTTGATCAGATGGGTGAAGATTATTATCAGATCTATACGGGAGAATCTGTAAAAATTAATGAGGCAGGTTAGATGTCAAGGAGTCTGTTGTTTGAAATACAGGATGTAATTAATATATCCAGCATCTCTGCATAATGAATTTGTAGGGAAGACAAAGAGTTTAGGAACCACAAAAAAGTACAAAGTGAGCTGTTTCTCCTTGACTTATGCTTGTCTTAGGTTCATATGATCAACTCTACATCCCAAAACCAGAGTCTCACTTTGCTTTGAAATTCTCCAGAGGAACCGAGTAGAGCTTATGGTGAGGAACAGAGGAGAGGTTATGGTGAGGAACCGAGGAAGGCTTATGGTTAGTAGAGATGTCAGAACTTCGAAAAATGCGGTCCGCGCGAGGATCCACAGATTTTCGAAAAAATTCGTAAATTCGAAAATCCGCGAGCGGACCCGTTAAAACGCATTTAAATGAAAGTTCTGCAAAATCCGCATTAAAAGTGGTCTAAATAGCCTTGGTAACGTACACTTAATCACTCAGGGACCTGGGTAATGACCTTAAGAACACGTATCAATGCCTACAATACCTAAAAATTACAGTCCGCTAGCGTGAATTTAAAAAAAATAAAATACGAGGATTTCCGTAAAAACGGGGATTTCCGTAAAACCGAGGATTTTCGTAAAAACGAGGAACTGGAACTTCCTGCCTGCACAATGGCGAGTTCTGTAAGGCAGATGTATGCCACACAGTACCTCCTGGCCAGGGGGTACGATGATTTCCCCCTGGCACCTATCATATGCGGCGCCGAAAGTGCAGGATTATGGAGGGGCTCCAGCGCCTGATCTGGAGAGGTAGGGGCCTCATTATGTTCAAGCCATGCGGTAACTGATGGAAGGCAAGTACATTTTTTATTATATTACTGTATTGTAATAAGTAGTAAAATATTTTAATTCACTTCTGACAAAAACATATTTATTGTATATACCTTACCATTAATGCCATTACACACACCACATTGGCCACATTCCCCTATATAGTAGTTTGCACACAACAAGCGAAAGAAGGCGATGGGGGTGCTGGGTTACATAATGTCCACTGCGGTTTGCCACCATTGTTGTGGGGCCAGGCAGGCTTGGCCCCACTGGACATACCCCTCACCCCATTGGCTTCTCTCCCTCAGAGTATGCTTCGTGCAAGGGAAAGCGGGTGAACGGGTAAGGCTTTGTAGGAACTGCACCATTGAGTTACAGCAGGCCCACACTTTGTAATATGGAGTACTGCTCTAGTGCCAGGCAGGATTGACCCAGAGCTGAAAACATTAGCCACAGAGTAGCTGTTGCGGCTGTATGAGATGGTCAGAGTAGGTGACACCACAAAGGTGCCTCGTGGAGAGAGAAGAAAGAACAAAGTACTGCTCTCAGGCCAAGTAGGATCGACCCAATCTTAGAAAAATTAGCCACAAAGTAGCTGTTGTTGCAGAGCATTTGTTATTTCACAACTTGAATGCAGTAGAGCAAGGTAGGACCATATATGGCCCTGCCAATAAGAAAAATTTGCCATTTGCCAGCTAAGCTAGCATCAGCTAAGCCTCTAGGTGGAAAATGAGGCGAAAGGAGCAGTACGGGTGGCCAGGGGCAGGAGGCCTTCAGTCACGGGCATCAGCATCAGCAATAGGGGTGCTGTACTGAGATGTGAGGACCCAGGCCTTATTCATCTTGATGAATGTAAGGCGGTCAACATTCTCAGTGGAGAGACGGGTCCTCCTCTCTGTTACAACAAGGTTAGTCCTTAAAAGAACTGTTGGTCTCAAGTTGTGTGAATACAGGGGTGGGTAACAACAAGTGCTAAACCACCACACTGAAATCCACACACAGAAAGCTCAAAAAAAACTCAAAAAGCACAAAAAAAAACTCTCTCCAACTCCTACCCTGTCAAGTCTCCACTAAACACACTCCTACATACTGGCAAAATGGCGCCTGTGAAGCAGCTTTTTATACCCGGGGGCTGGCAATAATCATGTTATCTGCCATTGGATAATTTGGGACAGTGGCTTGCTCCATCTTCAAAATAATCCCCAAAATGCAGAAATTCTGCTAATTTACAAGAATTTCTTGTTTTTTCGAAAATTACGAAATTACGAGAATTCTTGTAATTACAAGGACCTCCGTTTTCTCAGTATTTCGAAAATATGGAGATTCTCGTAATTACGAAAATTTTCAGAAAAAAAAAATCCGCGGTTCGGTAGTTCGGAAGGCGGAAAATCGGGAATAATCCGCCGTTCGTGGACAAATCCGTGGCGGATCCGGGTTCGGGTCCGCAAACCGGCCATCTCTAATGGTGAGGAACCGAGGAAAGCTTATGGTGAGGAACCGGGGAAAGCTTATGGTGAGGAACCGGGGAGAGCTTATGGTGAGGAACCGAGGAGAGCTTATGGTGAGGAACCGAGGAGAGCTTATGGTGAGGAACCGAGGAAAGCTTATGGGGAGGAACCGAGGAAAGCTTATGGTGAGGAACCGCGGAGAGCTTATGGTGAGGAACCGAAGAGAGCTTATGGTGAGGAACCGAGGAAAACTTATGGTGAGGAACCGAGGAGAGCTTATGGTGAGGAACCGAAGAGAGCTTATGGTGAGGAACCGAGGAAAACTTATGGTGAGGAACCGAGGAAAGCTTATGGTGAGGAACTGTAAGGATCTTACCTGCCGCGCTCCCTCGCCGTTCCGGGACTGGTGACGTCGCCGGCGCCGGACGTCGGCGTCATGACGTCACCACGTCCGGACGCGCGAGCGGCGCGAAGATTCAAATAGGCACTCGCAGAGGGTGCGAGTGCCTATTGTAGTCCTTGCTACCAGACAGACTGTTTGCGCCTGTGTGTGTAGGTTTCCTGCCTTCAGCTCCAGCCTTTTCCTGTTCTGCCTCAGCCATTGTTCCAGTTACCATCCCAACAACCTGTGGATCAGCCATTGTTCCAGTTACCATCTCTTCAGCCATTGTTTCAGCCATTGCCAGTACCATCTCTTCAGCCATTGTTTCCAGCACTTGTTCAGTTACCATCTCTTAGCCATTGTTTCAGCCATTGTTCCAGTTACCATCTCTTCAGCCATTGTTCAAGCCATTGTTCCAGTTACCATCTCTTCAGCCATTGTTTCCAGCCATTGTTCCAGTTACCATCTCTTCAGCCATTGTTTCAGCCATTGTCCAGTTACATCTTCAGCCATTGTTTCCAGCCATTGTTCCAGTTACCATCTCTTCAGCCATTGTTTCAGCCATTGTTCCAGTTACCATCTCTTCAGCCATTGTTTCCAGCCATTGTTCCAGTTACATCTCTTCAGCCATTGTCTCCAGTCATTGTTCCAGTCCATCTCTTCAGCCATTGTTTCCTGCCATCGTCCCAGCTACCATCTCTACCGCCATTGTTTCCAGCTATTGTTCTAGTTACCATCCTTCCAGCCGTTGTTTAGTTACCATCTCTTCATTCATCGTTTCCAGCCTACTGACAGCCCTCCTCCTAAAAGGTACAGTGAACTTCGTCCCTCCGGGACTCTATTCATTACAGTACGAATAGGCCATGGAAGTACTGAGGAAGCTGCAGCCAGTTTAGGCAAGACACTGCAGACTATTTACCTCCGCCATGGACGCCTTGAGCACCAGCAGAATCAATTAGCTCAATTTCTGGACTCCATTTCAGCTCGGTTAGTCCGGGTCCGGCTCCTCCGGTTCCGCCTGCTCTGCCTAGAGAACGTTCCCCCCAGAGAGCCGCGTATACCACCTCCTGTGCGGTATGAAGGGGACGCTCAGCTTGTCGGGGATTCATTAACCAATGCCTTATACATTTTGAATTGAGCCCTCTACATTTGCCTGGACCGTGCCAAAGGCGGTTATGTTATTGTCTCTATTGGGAGGCAATGCCTTGGCCTGGGCATCCCCCCTGTGGGAGAAGAATGACCCTGTGGTGAACGATATCTCCTTATTTTTGGAAACTTTCCGGAAGATTTTCGACGCTCCAGGCAGAACATTGCAGCTTCCTCCCGGCTGATGCAATTGCGACAAGGCTCCCGTTCGGTGGGCAATATGCCATCGAGTTCCGGATTTGGCTGCCGAGACTGCCTGGAACAATGAGGCCCTGTTAGCAGCCTTTTGGCAGGGCCTGTTGGATCGTATCAAGGACGACCTGGTGTCCTGGGAACTTCCCACAATGTTAGAGGAAATGATTTCTGTGTGTATACGGGTGGATACTCGTATCAGGGAAAGGCAAGCCGAAAAGTCCAATAACCGTCTTGTTCCCCCAAGTTTGTCCTCGTCCCAAGGGACCGGACCTTTGACAGCTGCTCCGCCCTTGGAGGAACCCATGCAGATTGGAGGTACACACATTTCGGCGAAGAAAAACTTAGAGGAGGGACTCATGGGCTTTGCCTGTATTGTGCCGCCGAGGGGCACTTCTTTAAAGGTTGCCCTTCCAAGCCGGGAAACTGAAACCCTAGATCTGAATAAGGAGTTCTTCTAGGTAAATTCAAATCTCCTTTTCACAAGAATTCCCTCAAGTCATTTCTGCCTGCTAACCTCATTTTCAAATCCCAAATCTTCTCACCAAGCCTTCCTAGACTCTGGAGCAGCCGGTAATATTATTGATGCCACCTTTGCTTTTTGTTAGGTATCCGTTATTTCCTTGCCTCATCACCTCCGAGTGCTGGCTATGACGATCAACCATTATCCACAGAATTTATTTCCATGTCTTACAGAAATTCTTTTCAAATTGGCTGTCTTCATCGGGAATTATTTCTTTCTTGGTCATACAAAGTCCCACGACCCCTCTCATTTAGGACTCCCTTGGCTTCGACTTCATAACCCCTCATCAACTGGACAAAAAACGAACTTGTTTCTGGAGTCCATCCTGTCTTTCCAGATGTCTTTCCCACCCCAAAATCTCTTGTTCTTCTGTTTCCTGTGAAGATAAAAATTTAAATTTACCTCTTCAGTATCTGGACTTTAAAGATGTTTCGACAAAAAGTCTTCTGAGATTCTGCCTCCCCACCGGCCCTATGATTGTCCCATCATTGTTGACTGGTACCTTCCACCCCGAGGTCGCACCTATCCTCTATCTCCTGCTGAGACCACCGCTATGGAAGATTACATCAAAGAAAATCTGTCTCGGGGCTTCATCAGACCGTCACTTCCCCTGCCGGTGCTGGGTTTTTTTTGTGGAAAGAAAAGAAGAGAGACTACGTCCATGCATCGAATACGGGGTCTCAATAAAAACACTATCAAGAAAACGCTATCCTCTACCCTCATCTCAGAACTTTTTGACCAATTAAAAGGGCTAAAGTATTCTCCAAGCTTGATCTCCGTGGAGCCTATAATTGGTTCGCATTCGAGAAGGAGACGAATGGAAAACGGCCTTCAATACTAGAACTGGACATTATGAATATCTGGTGATGCCCTTCGGTCTCTGTAATGCTCCAGCAGTCTTTCAAGAATTTGTTAATGACATTTTTCGAGACCTCTTAGGTATTTCAGTAGTAGTTTACTTGGATGACATTAATATTCTCTCAAGATCTTTCTTCTCATCGTCGCCATGTATGTCAAGTTTTATCCCGACTACGAGCCAACAACTGTACGCTAAACTGGAAAAATGTCTCTTTGAATGCTCCCCAGTACCTTTTCGGGTATTCTGGTCTCAGCCCAAGGCTTCAAGATGGATCCAACCAAAGTCTCAGCTATGTTCAATTGGACGCTTCCTATTGGCACTAAGGCTATCCAACGATTCCTTGGTTGCCAATTATTACAGACAATTTATTAAAGGGTTTTCTTCCATCATTGCTCTATCTTGGCCCTTATCCGGAAGGAGGCAAACCCAGAATCTGGTCTCCAGCCGCCTTAGTAGCCTTCAAGAAATTAAAAGATGCTTTTTCTTCTGCCCCAGTATTCTGCACCCCGACCCCAGTCTACCATTCATCATCGAAGTTGATGCCTCTAATCTTGGAGCAGGTGCCGTCCTTTCCCAAAGGCAAATAGAGAATGGGAAACCACCCCATGTGGCATTCTTCTCTAAGAAATTTCTTCCCAATGAGCTAAATTATGATATTGGGAATCGTGAACTTTTGCGATCAAACCGCACTAGAAGATGGCGACACTTACTGGAAGGGGCAGTACAGCCTACACATCCTCACCGATCACAAAAATCTGGAATATATCCAAAACCTTAAGAGATTGAATCTCGCCAAGCCCGTTGGGCGTGTTTTTCTCTCGTTTCAATTCATCATCCTTTCATTCCGGTTCCAAGAATAAAAAAGCAGACGCCTCTCCAGGTCTTTTCTTGCAGACGATTCTACTGATAAAGATAGAGGCCCCATCATTCCCTCCTCCAAGATCCTAGCCACTATTACCCCTCAACTTTGCCATGGATTCTATCTGCTCAGGAGTCTGCTTCTACTGCCTTACCCCCTAATAAGACCTTTGTTCCCCTCTCCCTTCGTAAAGAAATATTACAACTGACTCATGAGTCCAAACAGGCTGGTCACCCTGGGGTTCATAAGACTTCAACCTTCTAATCGGTCAGATGGTGGCCCTCCATGAGGACAGATGTCAAAAACTTTGTCGCCGCCTGTTCTGTCTGTGCTACTTCCAAAACTTCCCATACTCTTCCTTGTGGACTACTCCAACCTCTGCCGTTCCTTCTACCGTGGACCCACCTTTCTATGGACTTTATTGGTGAACTTCCTGTTTCTAAGAAAAATAAAGTCATCTGGGTTACTGTAGACCGTTTTAGCAAAATGGCTCATTTTGTTCCTCTTCCTAAATTGCCCTCCTCTGCTGAACTTGCTTAATTGTTCATTTCTCATATTTTGTCTGCATGGATTACCTATGGAAATAGTGTCGATCGAGGAACCTAATTCATCTCCAAATTCTGGCGGGCACTTTGCAAATTACTTGAATTAAACTCAATTTTCACGGCTTATCATCCTCCAGTCTAGTGGAGCCGCAGAAAGACAAACCAATGTCTGGAACAATTCCTTCGATGCTACATTTCTTACTCTCAAGACAATTGGATGAGCTTCTGCCATGGGCGGAATTTGCCCATAACAATGCCGTCCACTCCTCTACCGGAAAATCTCTTTTTTTTGTGTTTTTGGCCTAAACCCCAAAGGGTTTCCACAGGATTTTTTTGTTCCTCAGGACCAGTTCCGGCAAAATAACAGTTAGTTGCAGAAATGTCAGCCATCTGGCAGGCTGGTACAAAAGACTGCAGCCGATAGGCGTAGAAGTAAACCTCCATTATATTCGGTGGGAGATAAAGTTTGGTTATCATCAAATCACATCAACTTACGTGTTCCTTCCCTAAATTGGGTCCTAAATTTATTGGCCCATTCCCTATATTGGAATTGGTGGGTCCTACAGCAGTACGACTTCCATTACCCACCATCATGAGAATCCTAATGTGTTCCATGTTTCCCTTATTAAGCCAGTGGTGCTGAATCGATTCTCTTCCCTCTTCAGTCACCTGATCCTATTATGATCACGGTCAACAAGAATTTGAGGTGGAGAAAGTCTTGGATTCCAGATTCGTCAGAAGTTTCTTCAATATTTGGTCCATTGGAAAGGATTTGGACAGAGGAAAGGTCCTGGGTAAACAGTCGGATTTACATGCTCCCAGTTAATCAAAACCTTTCATAGAAGATTTCCTGACAAACCTGCTGCAAGTGGTCTGAGGCCCCCCTGTGGAGGGGGGGGTACTGTAAGGATCTTACCTGCCGCGCTCCCTCGCCGTTCCGTGACTGGTGACGGCGCCGGCGCCGGATGTCGGCGTCGTGACGTCACCACGTCTGGACGCCGAGCGGCGCGAAGATTCAAATAGGCACTGCAGAGGTGCGCGTGCCTATTCGTAGTCCTTGCTACCGGACAGACTGTTTGCCTGCTGTGTAGCGTTTCCTGCCTTCAGCTCCAGCCTTTTCCTGTTCTGCCTCAGCCATTGTTCCAGTTACCATCCCTTCAAACTGTGGATCAGCCATTGTTCAGTTACCATCTCTTCCGCCATTGTTTCCAGCCATTGTTCCAGTTACCATCTCTTCAGCCATTGTTTCCAGCCATGTTCCAGTTACCATCTCTTCAGCCATTGTTTCAGCCATTGTTCCAGTTACCATCCTTTCAGCCATTGTTTCCAGCCATTGTTCCAGTTACCATCTCTTCAGCCATTGTTTCCAGCCATTGTTCCAGTACCATCTCTTCAGCCATTGTTTCCAGCCATTGTTCCAGTTACCATCTCTCAGCCATTGTTCCAGCCATTGTTCAGTTACCATTCTCAGCCTTGTTTCCAGCCATTGTTCCAGTTACCATCTCTTCAGCCATTGTCTCCAGTCATTGTTCCAGTCCCCATCTCTTCAGCCATTGTTTCTGCCATCGTCCCAGCACCATCTCTACCGCCATTGTTCCAGCTATGTTCTAGTTACCATCCTTCCAGCCGTTGTTCCAGTTACCATCTCTTCAGTCATCGTTTCAGCCTACTGACAGCCCTCTCTCCTAAAGGTACAGTGAACTTCCCTCCCCGCGGCCTATCATTCATTACAGGAACGAGGAGAGAGTGGTGAGGAACGAGGAGGGGGCGGTGCGTGACGTACAGTTTGGTATTTAATAATTCTAATATTACTTTATTGGTACAAGTAGAATAGACAGTTCTGAAATGAATCGATTTCACTAATTGCTTTTGTCTAATTCATGCTAAATTGAGGTTGATTCTCCTAAATATCCCATATTTTGGGTTATAAAATATTCTATTACACTGGCAGGATGGGGTGGATTCGTTTACATGTTCTTGAAAGATTTGAGGGCATGTGCACCCACAAAACCCCAACTCCGAATACTTGTTCCAGGAGGCTGCTATTTATCCTAAAGTTCTGCAAATCTTCACGGTCAATAACTGGCTGATAGCGCCTCCTGGAACATCTTTGAACTGTGTATTACTGTTTGAGGTTTGGTGGGTTTGGAGTGTTCCTTAACCTATATATATAGATTTTAGATTGGGATGGGCTTCTCATTTAACTTTTGTTACACACCCTTATTATACAGTAAGGTCATACCTGAACAAAATTAAGTGTTTGCTAAAGTATTTTGTATTTTGGATTTGATGTCATGTATCAGATGAGGGTTCCTGCTCTATGTTATATGTAAACGAGTGATCATTTTGTTTTTCTATGACAGCACTAATAACATCCAAATCCAGAGAGTGTGGTTGGGTTTAGTTAATTGATGATTTAAAAAAAACTAATATGATTAGGATATCATCTGAAAATGTTTTTTTTTAATGTTATCTCTCATACACAGTGTATGGTATGGTGCATTACTGTGAGAATGGTTTCTGAGTTCGGTGACTCTACAACAGTCAATCAGTTCTGATTCTTTGCATCTTACAGTGAACTCTGCCCTTAAATTTGTTATGCAAAAGAATGACCTGCCCATTAACCATTTTTACTCATTAAATTGCCTTTCTCTGGATCAACTTGGTTAGTAATCATGGGAAGGGTTAAAAGGGCAAAATGGGTTGAACTTGATGGATGTATCTCTTTAGTCAACCTTGCAAACTAAGTAACCTTGTAATATCTGTAGAATTATCTGCACACAATGTGCTATCTAATGATAAATAGACATGGTTCTTTGTTAAAGCGTTTTGGTGACTCATGTGAATCTATTTCATTCAGATCCACATAAAACGTATTGGCAGAATTTTGCAAAGAATTCCCAGTAACAAGAGGTAATATCATTCAGCTTCCTTAGATGTCAATAACATTTACACAGCCATTTTTCATGTAGTTGTGTGTTAAATAAATGACCAGATTTGTCCAAAATGATATCACAGTTAAGCTGGTAGGATTCCAAATTCTAAATGATATAGGGACACTGCATTGATGTAATAACTGATTGCTTTTTGGTTCTCTTATGGTCAGTTTCACTGATTACTGGTTGAGCTAGCATATGATAATGAGGAGGGAAGACTTGGGGATGATCTAGAAATCTGTCAGTTACTACACAAGTATAGTATCCCCTGCACATGCCACGAGGACAGGACAGACGCAGATACATTTTACACACAGAAGGCTCCTACTCTTCAGTTCCCTGGACATTGAAACAGGCACTGCAAGAGAACCATAAGGAGCAGAGATGGAAGGTAAGAATTGTTTTGCTCTTACACAGTGGGGGCAGTAGTGGGTTACATTTTAGTTTTGGGGTGGACAAGTCACATTGAGGTTAATGAATCTAGAGCAGACTTTTTTTTTTCTCTTAGGATTAATACAGAAAAAGATGCTGGCTTTGTGTGCATTGCCTAAAATGATAACCATAAATTTAGCTTGAAGAGCCAAATTACTGTTCTTTCTATTACTTCTTCTTTCCTTTCTTCTTCTGCTTTGTTAGACTGTATCTCCTCTTACAGTTTTCAAGTTGGAGACGTGCAGGACATATAGGAGAAGTGTGCTAGTACCTAGCTAAGGAATCCACAGAAGCATTACCGCGTTATCTGCGAATTTCAAGAATTTTTCCACCATAGACTATAATGGTAACAATCCACAATGTGGATATTTCAAGGTTTCAGGGTCATGTGATCAAAACAGTTCATAGTCTTAAACACAAACACTGATACCCCCAACCCCACACAGACACAGGTACACACACCTACTGACCTACCCTTTAACTCCCCTGGCAGCCATACTTAAAGGGTAACTATGTCAAAAAAAGAATTTTGATCATTCATAAAAAGTTTTATTTGTTTTATAAACACAAAAACTGCATACCGCCCAACCTGACACATGTACACAACACTACTGACCTACCGTTTCAATCACGTGAAAGCCATATTGAAAGGGTAACTATAGTCAAAACAACTACTTTTGATCAATCATCAAAAAAGTTTGTTTCTTACCCCCCAACTTGACACAGGAAACGCCACCCTTCATTCAAGTGGTTGTTAAATTTAAAGAGTAACTACAGTAAAAAAAAGCCACATTTAAAGGCAAATTTTGACAAATCACAAAAAAACGTAGACTTTTACCCCCCACCCTGACCCAGGAACACACACACCAACTGATCTATCTGTTCATTCATGTGGCAGAACTATTTAAAAAGTAAGTATAGTAAAAACAACTGATTTTGACCAATCATCAAAAAGTAATATTTTACCCCAAACCTGACACAGGTACACACACCAACTGACCTTCCCATTCATTCATGTGGCTTTTATATTAAAGAGTAACTTGTCAAAAAAAACACATTTCAGAAATCTAAAAAGTTTTACCCCCCAAACTGACACAGCCCAACTAAAGGGTAACTATAGCCAGAAAAAAAACTTTAACCAATCATCAAAAAGTTAGTTTTTTACCCCAAACCTGACAGAGGTACACACACCTACTGACCTACCCTTTCATTCATGTGGCAGCCATATTTAAAGGGTAAGTATAGTCAAAGAACAAAATATGTTCCATTAGATCTGGTATGCTTTCCTGAATGAGTTACCTTTAGTATCCTGGTAAACAAGTAACTTTTATAAATTAATATCCTGTAAATTAGAGGCTTATAAATAGCCATGAGTGTCACATGAAAACATTCAAAAGTGAGACACGCAAAAAAAGGCACTTCAGAGTTACAGAGTATCGATAAAAGAAAGTTGCTTTATTAGACATAAACCATAAACTACGCCTGATGCATTTCGTACTGATAAGCACCTTACTAGGTAGATCTAATTTAGAAAATTTAGTTACCATCACTACACTAAATATAATATCCGTAAAAGCCAGGGCATTTATAAGTACATAGCATGTGGCATAAGAGGTGGATAGATTAATGCCAAGTTCCTGAGAACTGAGACAAGGTGGATCTTCTGCCTAGAAACTAGGACACCTAAGGGCTTGAATTCCATTTTTGATGTCACGTGTTATATGTGACGATGTCATGAACGTTCTCCTGTACCCCAATAGCAGCTTAATTTGCTTTAACATATGTACTTAGGGCCATATTCTTACCACATATCATTACAACTCTTTTGCTCCTGTTTAAATGGTGTCTGTGGGGTTTTTCTTCTCAATAGACTTAAATAAGTTGGATTTATGTGATGGTTAGACTATCCATATGTATAACTGTTGTTTTCTAAATTAATTTTTTTACATGTTTTAATGCTTTTATCCCTTTAAGACTATTTTCTATTTAAGATACATAGCATTGAACTCATTGGCTCCTCCCATGTACTCTATAAAAGGGTGTGTACATCAGATGTGCCATGCGTAAGTGCTGTTGGCATGAAACACGTCAGGTGTGGTTTTATGGTTCATGTCTAAATAAAACTACTTTCTTTTATCCCTACATTGTGGCTCCGTTTAGAGTGCCGTTCTCGGTGCTCATTCCACTTTTGAATGTTTTCAGTTTCCAATTGTAAGGCAAGCAAGGGGCCTGGCGCACACTGCACCTGGGGCAGCAACTGAAACTGATGAGTCCGTTTGTATACATTTACACAGTGCTGTTACCTTTCAGATGAGATAGTCCTTGCGGTTTGATCCAGCCAGGCCACACATGGGTAATTGTGAGTTCCACATTATCTTTAACTTTGTATCAGCTTTAATGTGTATTTTGTTGTATGTGTAAACACATTGTTACAAACTCAACTTTATTAGTGTCATACGACACACAAAGTCATGTATTAAAGGAAATACTTATAGAAGATATAAAGATATTAGTCACCTTGGATTTCCATGGCCATTTTATAACTCAACCTATTGTGTCATAGTTGTATGTGGTCATGGAATTCCTTGGTGATGTCACTGACATTTTATTTTGTTCTTGCTTCAAATAACAAAAAAATTACTCTTTAGAGAAATACTTAATAAAATAATGTAATTTTAATATATTAGTATCTTTAATAATGTACCTTTAATGTATCTGTATTTCTAAAAGAAAGAGACACATTAAATGCATAAAAAAAAGGGAATACATTTTTGGATCATTTTTGCCAATTGTGAGGTCAATATATAAAAATGCAGTCAAGGTCAATGCATGTTACTGTCAAGAGTCATTTTTTATCCATAACTGGGTATTTGACATTAGGTCACAGAATAGGAATGGAGGAAACACGTTTTCATTATTATCAAAGGAAAGTGAAGTCTACCAGAAATTCCAGGAAATCAGTGGAATCCTCGTTTAGGGAGATCACTATGGCAGATACCAAAGATCTATTGAAGAACGGAGTGTGCTAGAGAAAACACCGAGAAGAACATTATTCAAGATTACTTCTGGTTAAAATAATGAAACTTTGCCTGGTTTATTTATAACTAATGGATCAATGTGATTAGGAAGGGCTCTTAAGGGAAAGGTGTCTGTTTTGTATACCTCTGTATAAATACAGATCCTATCTAGCAAGACTTAACCTAATGAAATGAATGAATGGCTTTGAGTTTGATGGCTCTTCCTTTCTCTTTGGTATATTAGATATTGAGTACCATTGTGTACCGTAGACTGTTGGTCTGTTGTCTTTTACATTTATCAGCATCTACATATATGGTCACAGTTATCTTGAATCCTTACTGAAAAGCGGGGAATACGTAAGAAGGAAATGGCAACAAAGGGGTTTACTCAGAATCTGACTGTGAATCTATTGATCTTGGGTTGGTAATTGGATTGGATTGCTCAAGATAATCCAACCTCTAGCATGTCACAGAACAGTTAGAACCAATTAAACAAAATGGAAATATGACAGCCTCATTGAACTCTTAAAATAACTGCACAGCAGGAAAAAACATGAGAGGTACAAAATATTCTTATGTGTACATTAGGCTTTGCTGGTTGAAGAGGTTTAGTATCTGATGGGCATGTTTTTAAACTGCAGTATCTATCATTGATGTAAAAGGAGACATTCACCTAAAACACATATTTCCCTGATCTCCAAGACAGAAACTATATATGTATGTATAATTTTATTCATATAGGGCCACTACGCAACGCTGTACATTATAAAATACAGAGTATACAAACAAGGGGATTAGTGCAAGCCATTAAATAAGTGCAAGCTCATTTAACATTGCCTAGCTTGTCTTTTTACGTAACCACTGCAAGTCAGAGTAGAGACTCCACCAGTTTCGAAAAACTCTCTAGTAGAGGTTGACTCCCCTGGCTCTGTGATCTCAGACATGCTTAGTGAAATTCACCCAGGAAGAGAGAGGACAGAATTCTCCAATCAGATACTTTCAGACTTATTCAATAAGTTGTTAATCATTTTTGCGGTCTACTACATTTTGATAGCATCTGATTGGCTTTTGCAGATTAGCAGTGAGATTCAATAAAAGTTCTAATTGTTAAAAATGGTGATAATTTTGCCCCAACCAATCAGATTTTATTTAACATTTGAAAGCTTACATCTGATTGGTTGGGGCAAAATTAGCACCATTTTTAACAATAAGAACTTTTATTGAATAACGCTGCAAGAACCCAAACATAATTTATTATTATTCAATAAGGCCCAGTATTTTGCTATGTTAAGGAGAGGGAAGTAAAATTGGAAGGGAAACAGGGAGTGGGGCTTTCTGTAGTTTTATATCAATGTGATATGTTATTTAAATTAACAGCTTTTAAATCTCGGTCAATAAAAACAATAAAAGAAACAACATTAGGATGGGAAACAAGGTGTATTCAGCTATGTGTAGGACATTGCATTTTATTTGGAGGTCTGAATCAATTGCATGTTGTTTTTTTGTCATAAACTAAAGGAAATTCAGTATTTATACAGTAAGAATCAAGGCCGTTTCAAGGCATAGGCGACCTAGGGCAGCTGCTAGGGCACTGACAGGGGGGAGGGCACCATTTAAAGTTGTTTTCCATTTTTAAAGACAGGGATCCTTATCAGCCATAGAGCAATAAAGTGCTAAGAATTGACAGGGCTATGTACCAAGAGCTGTTATCGCTCTCCCACTTTAAGCAATGCACTCTCAGTGCACTGCTGGCTTTTAAGTTTTCAGCTTGAGGTACATTGGTTGTGATGGTTTTGAGACACAGTTTTTGCATACCACCACAACCGCTGTTGTGTCTTAAAGTCAATATAAATCTTGGTACATCAGTTAACATGAATTTTACAGCACAAATAGCTGATAACAGTTTTCAGTACATAGCCATGTTAGTCCCATGTAGCCTCCCCCTGTGTTCATACAATGTAATTATTTTGACACCTTTTAGCAGTAGAATAACTTGGAGTCAAAGGGCCTCTAATCAAAACTTTGATTTTGTTTTAAAAAGCTTCTATTTCCTTTTTTTCTCTGTGGAGGGCTTGTTGCTCCTTATAACCCAACTTACCTTTAGCTATATAGCTGACTGGTATATTGTGCTCCCAAGTCCTACCCCATAGAGCCGTGAATCTGTATCTTGCACTGACCAGATCTATGTAACAAGACAGAACATCTCATGTCTGCAGGACAGATGATTGGCTTTATACCATAGGTTGTATTGCATGATAATAAGCCAGTGGTTCTGGACACATGCATTAGCCGTAGGACATAAAGGAGAAATTTTGCTCATCTCCGCCCCTTATTCTGGGGAACCTGGGAGTGAGAAATTGCTCCTTGTTTCTTAACTTTTGTGGGCAATGCTATTCATATAGCGTAAGACTGCAAAGTACCTTTTGTTTTAAGACAGCTCTGTATTTCTTTCACTTGACAATGTGACTACTCGTCAGCTTTGTATCACATTTTTCAATCCTGGGGAGTATCCTATGTATCCTATTGTCATAATAAGGTTTTGACATTAGGTAACCAATTAAAATAAAATTACAAAATGAAAATCGGTGGCGTGATTGAAGCCTGTTCGATCACAATCAGATTTGCTAAAAAATCCAAACGATTCCCAAAGGTGGAACGATTTAAAGTAACAAATCTGCCATTGCCTTAAATAGTATATTGTTATATTGTTATTCTGTGTGGCCAGCCCCCTGGCTGGTGCTTCTGTAGTTGATGCCAAACAGGAAACAAACAACATTTTTGCAAATGTTTGATTATTCACTAGTCATGTAGTCGTAGGGTAAATGGATCACCACCATAGGAAATGGGTTTGTATTTTGTAAATCTGGATTCTTGACATTTGTCTTGATGGATGTTACATTATTGCTAACAAGCTTTAGCCCGCAGGTTTGCATTGTCCTGAAATAAATATTATATTGCCAAGGCATATATATTACCTTGTTTCTGTGTTTTACAGGCATGAGATGCTGTATTGTAATGCTGCAAATATACAAAGAAGTGATAGAAAAAAGGAGTATTACAATAGACATACTTATAAAAGCTGAAAATTATTTTATATATATATATATATATATATAGAGAAATATAGGGATCCGATGCACTCCGTTCGCAAGTAGAATGCCCGGGTGCTGCCTGGGTGGGAAATCTAACAGAGAGTTGTAGCAGGCGCACTCCACGGTTTAGTCAAAACTTTTTATTGTATAAAATAAGTAGGCCAAAAACTACCTACGCGTTTCAGCCCGATTCAATGGGCCGTCTCATCGGGTTACAACAGCAATGGCGTCAGTCAACATTTAAAGACAACACATGAGATACACACCCCCAACCCGCCCCCACGTGATAGTGCAAACAGAGCTACGTATATGTGATGCGCTAGGGATGGAATTCCGAATGCACTGGCTGTATGACAGTCAATAAAACATGCCCATTTAAATAACAAAGTGTCCATCTGTGAGGCAGCAATATGGTAAGTGTCTAGAGCCAAGAACATACCTCTAAAGTGGCAGTGCATGGGGACACCTAATAAGTTACTGAAATAGCAAACCAGGGATATGGGGGAACTACACGAGAACCTAAAAGCCAGGGAACCGCGATCATGCCGGCACCGCTATGGAAGTAATAGATAAAATGTAGGGGGAAGAAAGTGCCCCATATAATAAAGTGCATGGTGCCAAGTGAGTGCCCAAAGTTAAAAACATGATAATAAAATACATATAATAAACACATAATCAATCCATCGATACAAGAGTTAAATATATACACAAGCTTATGAATTATACGGATGCAGGGTTATTACTATTTCGGGATCAAAAGTCCGAAGGAGGGGATAATAAATACATAATAGGGTGGTATTTAAAACCACAGAAAATAGGAGCAGGGGCTTATAAAAACACAAATGGAGAGTCAACTTATAGAGACTTATAAGAAACAGGGAGGCATATGTTCATTTAATCCCCTGGGCGACAAGAACCTAATTCTTGATCCACCTAACTTCTCTTTGTAGGGAGGGCCCGTTTCCTGGAGAGAGAAGAAAGAACAAAGTACTGCTCTCAGGCCAAGTAGGATCGACCCAATCTTAGAAAAATTAGCCACAAAGTAGCTGTTGTTGCAGAGCATTTGTTATTTCACAACTTGAATGCAGTAGAGCAAGGTAGGACCATATATGGCCCTGCCAATAAGAAAAATTTGCCATTTGCCAGCTAAGCTAGCATCAGCTAAGCCTCTAGGTGGAAAATGAGGCGAAAGGAGCAGTACGGGTGGCCAGGGGCAGGAGGCCTTCAGTCACGGGCATCAGCATCAGCAATAGGGGTGCTGTACTGAGATGTGACCCACGCCTTATTCATCTTGATGAATGTAAGGCGGTCAACATTCTCAGTGGAGAGACGGGTCCTCCTCTCTGTTACAACAAGGTTAGTCCTTAAAAGAACTGTTGGGTCTCAAGTTGTGTGAATACAGGGGTGGGTAACAACAAGTGCTAAACCACCACACTGAAATCCACACACAGAAAGCTCAAAAAAAACTCAAAAAGCACAAAAAACTCTCTCCAACTCCTACACTGTCAAGTCTCCACTAAACACACTCCTACATACTGGCAAAATGGCGCCTGTGAAGCAGCTTTTTATACCCAGGGGGCTGGCAATAATCATGTTATCTGCCATTGGATAATTTGGGACATGTGGCTTGCTCCATCTTCAAAATAATCCCCAAAATGCAGAAATTCTGCTAATTTACAAGAATTTCTTGTTTTTTCGAAAATTTACGAAATTACGAGAATTCTTGTAATTACAAGGACCTCCGTTTTCTCAGTATTTCGAAAATATGGAGATTCTCGTAATTACGAAAATTTTCAGAAAAAAAAAATCCGCGGTTCGGTAGTTCGGAAGGCGGAAAATCGGGAATAATCCGCCGTTCGTGGACAAATCCGTGGCGGATCCGGGTTCGGGTCCGCAAACCGGCCATCTCTAATGGTGAGGAACCGAGGAAAGCTTATGGTGAGGAACCGGGGAAACTTATGGTTGGAAACCGGGGAGAGCTTATGGTGATGAACCGAGAAGCTTAGGTGAGGAACCGAGGAGGCTTATGGTGAGTACCGAGGAAAGCTTATGGGAGGAACCAGAAAGCTTATGGTGAGGAACCGCGGAGAGTTATGGTGGGGAACCGAAAGAGCTTATGGTGAGGACCGAGGAAACTATGGTGAGGAACCGAGGAGAGCTTATGGTGAGGAACCGAAGAGAGACTTATGGTGAGGAACCGAGGAAAACTTTGGTGAGGAACCGAGGAAGCTTTTGGTGAGGAACTGTAAGGATCTTACCTGCCGCGCTCCCTGCCGTTCCGGGACTGGTGACGTCGCGGCGCCGACGTCGGCGTCATGACGTCACCAACGTCCACGCCACCCAAGTCAAATAGCCACTCCAAGTTGCGATCCTATTCTAGTCCTTGCTACCAGACAGACTGTTTGCCTCCTTTGTACGTTTCCTGCCTTCAGCTCCAGCCTTTTCCTTGTTCTGCCTCAGCATTGTTCCAGTTACCATCCCACAACCTGTGGATCAGCCATTTCCAGTTACCATCTCTTCAGCCATTGTTTCCACCATTGTTCCAGTTACCATCTCTTCAGCCATTGTTTCCAGCCATTGTTCCAGTTACCATCTCTTCAGCCATTGTTTCCAGCCATTGTTCCAGTTACCATCTCTTCAGCCATTGTTTCAAGCCATTGTTCCAGTTACCATCTCTTCAGCCATTGTTTCCAGCCATTGTTCCAGTTACCATCTCTTCAGCCATTGTTTCAAGCCATTGTTCAGTTACCATCTCTTCAGCCATTGTTTCCAGCCATTGTTCCAGTTACCATCTCTTCAGCCATTGTTTCCAGCCATTGTTCCAGTTACCATCTCTTCAGCCTTGTTTCCACCATTGTTCCAGTTACCATCTCTTCAGCCATTGTCCCATCATTGTTCCAGTCCCCATCTCTTCAGCCATTGTTTCCGCCATCGTCCCAGCTACCATCTCTACCGCCATTGTTTCCAGCTATTGTTCTAGTTACCATCCTTCCAGCCGTTGTTCTAGTTACCATCTCTTCATTCATCGTTTCCAGCCTACTGACAGCCCTCCTCCTAAAAGGTACAGTGAACTTCGTCCCTCCGGGACTCTATTCATTACAGTACGAATAGGCCATGAAGTACCCTGAGGAAGCTGCAGCCAGTTTAGGCAAGACACTGCAGACTATTTACCTCCGCATGGACGCCCTTGAGCACCAGCAGAATCAATTAGCTCAATTTCTGGACTCCATTTCAGCTCGGTTAGCTCCGGGTCCGGCTCCTCCGGTTCCGCCTGCTCTGCCTAGAGAACCCGTTCCCCCCAGAGAGCCGCGTATACCACCTCCTGTGCGGTATGAAGGGGACGCTCAAGCTTGTCGGGGATTCATTAACCAATGCCTTATACATTTTGAATTGCAGCCCTCTAACTTTGCCTCGGACCGTGCCAAAGTCGGTTATGTTATTGCTCTATTGGGAGGCAATGCCTTGGCCTGGGCATCCCCCCTGTGGGAGAAGAATGACCCTGTGGTGAACGATATCTCCTTATTTTTGGAAACTTTCCGGAAGATTTTCGACGCTCCAGGCAGAACTATTGCAGCTTCCTCCCGGCTGATGCAATTGCGACAAGGCTCCCGTTCGGTAGGGCAATATGCCATCGAGTTCCGGACTTTGGCTGCCGAGACTGCCTGGAACAATGAGGCCCTGTTAGCAGCCTTTTTGCAGGGCCTGTCGGATCGTATCAAGGACGACCTGGTGTCCCGGGAACTTCCCACAATGTTAGAGGAAATGATTTCTGTGTGTATACGGGTGGATACTCGTATCAGGGAAAGGCAAGTCGAAAAGTCCAATAACCGTCTTGTTCCCCCCAAGTTTGTTCCTCGTCCCCAAGGGACCGGACCTTTGACAGCTGCTCCGCCCTTGGAGGAACCCATGCAGATTGGAGGTACACACATTTCGGCCGAAGAAAAACTTAGGAGGAGGACTCATGGGCTTTGCCTGTATTGTGCCGCCCAGGGGCACTTCGTTAAAGGTTGCCCTTCCAAGCCGGGAAACTGAAACCCCTAGACCTGAATAAGGAGTCTCTTCTAGGTAAATTCAAATCTCCTTTTCACAAGAATTCCCTCAAGTCATTTCTGCCTGCTACCCTCATTTTCAAATCCCAAATCTTCTCTACCCAAGCCTTCCTAGACTCTGGAGCAGCCGGTAATATTATTGATGCCACCTTTGCTTTTCTGTTAGGTATTCCGTTATTTTCCTTGCCTCATCACCTCCGAGTGCTGGCTATTGACGATCAACCATTATCCACAGAATTTATTTCCATGTCCTCTACAGAAATTCTTCTTCAAATTGGCTGTCTTCATCGGGAATTAATTTCTTTCTTGGTCATACAAAGTCCCACGACCCCTCTCATTCTAGGACTCCCTTGGCTTCGACTTCATAACCCCATCATCAACTGGACAAAAAACGAACTTGTTTCTTGGAGTCCATCCTGTCTTTCCAGATGTCTTTCCCACCCCAAAATCTCTTGTTCTTCTGTTTCCTGTGAAGATAAAAAATTAAAATGTTTACCTCTTCAGTATCTGGACTTTAAAGATGTCTTCGACAAAAAGTCTTCTGAGATTCTGCCTCCCCACCGGCCCTATGATTGTCCCATCGATTTGTTGACCGGTACCTCTCCACCCCGAGGTCGCACCTATCCTCTATCTCCTGCTGAGACCACCGCTATGGAAGATTACATCAAAGAAAATCTGTCTCGGGGCTTCATCAGACCGTCCACTTCCCCTGCCGGTGCTGGGGTTTTTTTTGTGGAAAAGAAAGACGGAGGACTACGTCCATGCATCGACTATCGGGGTCTCAATAAAAACACTATCAAGAACCGCTATCCTCTACCCCTCATCTCAGAACTTTTTGACCAATTAAAAGGGGCTAAAGTATTCTCCAAGCTTGATCTCCGTGGAGCCTATAATCTGGTTCGCATTCGAGAAGGAGACGAATGGAAAACGGCCTTCAATACTAGAACTGGACATTATGAATATCTGGTGATGCCCTTCGGTCTCTGTAATGCTCCAGCAGTCTTTCAAGAATTTGTTAATGACATTTTTCGAGACCTCTTAGGTATTTCAGTAGTAGTTTACTTGGATGACATCTTAATATTCTCTCAAGATCTTTCTTCTCATCGTCGCCATGTATGTCAAGTTTTATCCCGACTACGAGCCAACCAACTGTACGCTAAACTGGAAAAATGTCTCTTTGAATGCTCCCAAGTACCTTTTCTGGGTTATCTGGTCTCAGCCCAAGGCTTCAAGATGGATCCAACCAAAGTCTCAGCTATTGTCAATTGGACGCTTCCTATTGGCACTAAGGCTATCCAACGATTCCTTTTTTTTTGCCAATTATTACAGACAATTTATTAAAGGGTTTTCTTCCATCATTGCTCCTATCTTGGCCCTTATCCGGAAAGGAGGCAAACCCAGAATCTGGTCTCCAGCCGCCTTAGTAGCCTTCAAGAAATTAAAAGATGCTTTTTCTTCTGCCCCGGTACTTCTGCACCCCGACCCCAGTCTACCATTCATCATTGAAGTTGACGCCTCTAATCTTGGAGCAGGTGCCGTCCTTTCCCAAAGGCAAATAGAGAATGGGAAACTCCACCCATGTGCATTCTTCTCTAAGAAATTTCTTCCCAATGAGCTAAATTATGATATTGGGAATCGTGAACTTCTTGCGATCAAACTCGCACTAGAAGAATGGCGACACTTACTGGAAGGGGCAGTACAGCCTATCACCATCCTCACCGATCACAAAAATCTGGAATATATCCAAAACCTTAAGAGATTGAATCCTCGCCAAGCCCGTTGGGCGCTGTTTTTCTCTCGTTTCAATTTCATCATTTCCTTTCATTCCGGTTCCAAGAATAAAAAAGCAGACGCTCTCTCCAGGTCTTTTCTTGCAGACGATTCTACTGATAAAGATAGAGGCCCCATCATTCCCTCCTCCAAGATCCTAGCCACTATTACCCCTCAACTTTGCCATCGGATTCTATCTGCTCAGGAGTCTGCTTCTACTGCCTTACCCCCTAATAAGACCTTTGTTCCCCTCTCCCTTCGTAAAGAAATATTACAACTGACTCATGAGTCCAAACAGGCTGGTCACCCTGGGGTTCATAAGACTTTCAATCTTCTTAATCGGTCAGTATGGTGGCCCTCCATGAGGACAGATGTCAAAAACTTTGTCGCCGCCTGTTCTGTCTGTGCTACTTCCAAAACTTCCCATACTCTTCCTTGTGGACTACTCCAACCTCTGCCGATTCCTTCCCTACCGTGGACCCACCTTTCTATGGACTTTATTGGTGAACTTCCTGTTTCTAAGAAAAATACAGTCATCTGGGTTACTGTAGACCGTTTTAGCAAAATGGCTCATTTTGTTCCTCTTCCTAAATTGCCCTCCTCTGCTGAACTTGCTCAATTGTTCATTTCTCATATTTTCCGTCTGCATGGATTACCTATGGAAATAGTGTCCGATCGAGGAACCTAATTCATCTCCAAATTCTGGCGGGCACTTTGCAAATTACTTGGAATTAAACTCCAATTTTCATCGGCTTATCATCCTCAGTCTAGTGGAGCCGCAGAACGCACCAACCAATGTCTGGAACAATTCCTTCGATGCTACATTTCTTACTCTCAAGACAATTGGACTGAGCTTCTGCCATGGGCGGAATTTGCCCATAACAATGCCGTCCACTCCTCTACCGGAAAATCTCCTTTTTTTTGTGTTTTTGGCCTAAACCCCAAAGGGTTTCCACAGGATTTTTTTTGTTCCTCAGGACCAGTTCCGGCAACTAACAGTCTAGTTGCAGAAATGTCAGCCATCTGGCAGGCTGGTACAAAAGACTGCAGCCGATAGGCGTAGACGTAAACCTCCATTATATTCGGTGGGAGATAAAGTTTGGTTATCATCAAATCACATCAACTTACGTGTTCCTTCTCCTAAATTGGGTCCTAAATTTATTGGCCCATTCCCTATATTGGAATTGGTGGGTCCTACAGCAGTACGACTTCTATTACCCACCATCATGAGAATCCCTAATGTGTTCCATGTTTCCCTTATTAAGCCAGTGGTGCTGAATCGATTCTCTTCCCCTCTTCAGTCACCTGATCCTATTATGATCAACGGTCAACAAGAATTTGAGGTGGAGAAAGTCTTGGATTCCAGATTCGTCAGAAGTTCTCTTCAATATTTGGTCCATTGGAAAGGATTTGGACCAGAGGAAAGGTCCTGGGTTAAACAGTCGGATTTACATGCTCCCCAGTTAATCAAAACCTTTCATAGAAGATTTCCTGACAAACCTGCTGCAAGTGGTCCTGAGGCCCCCTGTGGGAGGGGGGGTACTGTAAGGATCTTACCTGCCGCGCTCCCTCGCCGTTCCGTGACTGGTGACGGCGCCGGCGCCGGATGTCGGCGTCGTGACGTCACCACGTCTGGACGCCGAGCGGCGCGAAGATTCAAATAGGCACTCGCAGAGGGTGCGAGTGCCTATTCGGTAGTCCTTGCTACCGACAGACTGTTGCCTGCCTGTGTAGCGTTTCCTGCCTTCAGCTCCAGCCTTTTTCCTTGTTCTGCCTCAGCCATTGTCCAGTTACATCCTTCAACATGTGGATCAGCCATTGTTCCAGTTACCATCTCTTCAGCCATTGTTTCCAGCATTGTTCCAGTTACCATCTCTCAGCATTGTTTCCAGCCATTGTTCCAGTTACCATCTCTTCAGCCATTGTTTCCAGCCATTGTTCCAGTTACCATCTCTTCAGCCATTGTTTCCAGCCATTGTTCCAGTTACCATCTCTTCAGCCATTGTTTCCAGCATGTTCCAGTTACCATCTCTTCAGCCATTGTTTTCCAGCCATTGTTCCAGTTACCATCTCTTCAGCCATTGTTCCAGCCATTGTTCCAGTTACCATCTCTTCAGCCATTGTTTCCAGCCATTGTTCCAGTTACCATCTCTTCAGCCATTGTCTCCAGTCATTGTTCCAGTCCCCATCTCTTCAGCCATTGTTTCCTGCCATCGTCCCAGCTACCATCTCTACCGCCATTGTTTCCAGCTATTGTTCTAGTTACCATCCTTCCAGCCGTTGTTCCAGTTACCATCTCTTCAGTCATCGTTTCCAGCCTACTGACAGCCCTCCTCCTAAAAGGTACAGTGAACTTCGTCCCTCCGGGACTCTATTCATTACAGGAACCGAGGAGAGCTTATGGTGAGGAACCGAGGAGGGCGTTTGGTGACAGTAATAGCAGTTTTTTTTGGTTATTTCAATTCTAATATTTACTTTATTGGTACAAGTAGAATAGACAGTTCTGAAATGAATCGATTTCACTAATTGCTTTTGTCTAATTTCATGCTAAATTGAGGTTGATTCCCTAAATATCCCATATTTCTGGTTTATAAAATATTCTATTACACTGGCAGGATGGGTGGATTCGTTTTACATGTTCTTGAAAGATTTGAGGGCATGTGCACCCACAAAACCCCAACTCCGAATACTTGTTCCAGGAGGCTGCTATTTATCCTAAAGTTCTGCAAATCTTCACGGTCAATAACTGGCTGATAGCCGCCTCCTGGAACATCTTTGAACTGTGTATTACTGTCTTGAGGTTTGGTGGGTTTGGAGTGTTCCTTAACCTATATATATAGATTTTAGATTGGGATTGGGCTTCTCATTTAACTTTTGTTACACACCCTTATTATACAGTAAGGTCATACCTGAACAAAATTAAGTGTCTTGCTAAAGTACTTTTTGTATTTTGGATTTGATGTCATGTATCAGATGAGGGTTCCTGCTCTATGTTATATGTAAACGAGTGATCATTTGTTTTTCTATGACAGCACTAATAACATCCAAATCCAGAAGTGTGGTTGGGTTTAGTTAATTGATGATTTAAAAAAAACTAATTATGATTAGGATATCATCTGAAAATGTTTTTTTTTAATGTTATCTCTCATACACAGTGTATGGTATGGTGCATTACTGTGAGAATGGTTTCTGAGTTCGGTGACTCTACAACAGTCAATCAGTTCTGATTCTTTGCATCTTACAGTGAACTCTGCCCTTAAATTTGTTATGCAAAAGAATGACCTGCCCATTAACCATTTTTACTCATTAAATTGCCTTTCTCTGGATCAACTTGGTTAGTAATCATGGGAAGGGTAAAAGGGCAAAATGGGTTGAACTTGATGGATGTATCTCTTTAGTCAACCTTGCAAACTAAGTAACCTTGTAATATCTGTAGAATTATCTGCACACAATGTGCTATCTAATGATAAATAGACATGGTTCTTTGTTAAAGCGTTTTGCTGACTCATGTGAATCTATTTACATTCAGATCACCATAAAACGTATTGGCAGAATTTTGCAAAGAATTCCCAGTAACAAGAGGTACTATCATTCAGCTTCCTTAGATGTCAATAACATTTACACAGCCATTTTTCACTGTAGTTTGTTGTTAAATAAATGACCAGATTTGTCCATAAATGATATCACAGTTAAGCTGGTAGGATTCCAAATTCTAAAATGATATAGGGACACTGCATTGATGTAATAACTGATTGCTTTTTGGTTCCTCTTATGGTCAGTTTCACTGATACTGGTTGAGCATATGATAATGAGGAGGGAAGACTTGGGGATGATCTAGAAATCTGTCAGTTACTACACAAGTATAGTATCCCCTGCACATGCCACGAGGACAGGACAGACGCAGATACATTTTACACACAGGAAGGCTCCTACTCTTCAGTTCCCTGGACATTGAACAGGCACTGCAAGAGAACCATAAGGAGCAGAGATGGAAGGTAAGAATTGTTTTGCTCTACACAGTGGGGGCAGTAGTGGGTTACATTTTAGTTTTGGGGTGGACAAGTCACATTGAGGTTAATGAATCTAGAGCAGACTTTTTTTTTTCTCTTAGGATTAATACAGAAAAAGATGCATGGCTTTGTGTGCATTGCCTAAAATGATAACCATAAATTTAGCTTGAAGAGCCAAATTACTGTTCTTTCTATTACTTCTTCTTTCCTTTTCTTCTTCTGCTTTGTTAGACTGTATCTCCTCTTACAGTTTTCAAGTTGGAGACGTGCAGGACATATAGGAGAAGTGTGCTAGTACCTAGCTAAGGAATCCACAGAAGCATTACCGCGTTATCTGCGAATTTCAAGATTTTTTCCACCATAGACTATAATGGTAACAATCCCCAAATGTGGATATTTCAAGGTTTCAGGGTCATGTGATCAAAACAGTTCCATAGTCTTAAACACAAACACTGATACCCCCCAACCCCCACACAGACACAGGTACACACACCTACTGACCTACCCTTTAACTCCCCTGGCAGCCATACTTAAAGGGTAACTATAGTCAAAAAAAGAATTTTGATCATTCATAAAAAGTTTTTAGTTTTATAAACACAAAAACTGCATACCGCCCAACCTGACACATGTACACACACCTACTGACCTACCGTTTCAATCACGTGAAAGCCATATTGAAAGGTAACTATAGTCAAAACAACTACTTTTGATCAATCATCAAAAAAGTTTGTTTCTTACCCCCCAACTTGACACAGGAAAACGCACCCTTCATTCAAGTGGTTGTTAAATTTAAAGAGTAACTACAGTAAAAAAAAGCCACATTTAAAGGCAAATTTTGACAAATCATCAAAAAACGTAGACTTTTACCCCCCACCCTGACCCAGGAACACACACACCAACTGATCTATCTGTTCATTCATGTGGCAGACATATTTAAAAAGTAAGTATAGTAAAACAACTGATTTTGACCAATCATCAAAAAAGTTAATATTTTACCCCAAACCTGACACAGGTACACACACCAACTGACCTTCCCATTCATTCATGTGGCTTTTATATTTAAAGAGTAACTTGTCAAAAAACACATTTTCAGAAATCTAAAAAGTTTTACCCCCCAAACTGACACAGCCATACTTAAAGGGTAACTATAGCCAGAAAACAAACTTTAACCAATCATCAAAAAGTTAGTTTTTTACCCCCAAACCTGACAGAGGTACACACACCTACTGACCTACCCTTTCATTCATGTGGCAGCCATATTTAAAGGGTAAGTATAGTCAAAGAACAAATATGTTCCATTAGATCTGGTATGCTTTCCTGAATCGAGTTACCTTTAGTATCCTGGTAAACAAGTAACTTTTATAAATTAATATCCTGTAAATTAGAGGCTTATAAATAGCCATGAGTGTCACATGAAAACATTCAAAAGTGAGACACGCAAAAAAAGGCACTTCAGAGTTACAGAGTATCGATAAAAGAAAGTTGCTTTATTTAGACATAAACCATTAAACTACGCCTGATGCATTTCGTACTGATAAGCACTTACTCATAGGTAGATCTAATTTTAAGAAAATTTAGTTTACCATCACTACACATAAATATAATATCCGTAAAAGCCAGGGCATTTATAAAGTACATAGCATGTGGCATAAGAGGTGGATAGATTAATGCCAAGTTCCTGAGAACTGAGACAAGGTGGATCTTCTGCCTAGAAACTAGGACACCTAAGGGCTTGAATTCCATTTTTGATGTCACGTGTTATATGTGACGATGTCATGAACGTTCTCCTGTACCCCAATAGCAGCTTAATTTGCTTTAACATATGTACTTAGGGCCATATTCTTACCACATATCATTACAACTCTTTTGCTCCTGTTTTAAATGGTGTCTGTGGTAAAACATGCCCATTTAAATAACAAAGTGTCCATCTGTGAGGCAGCAATATGGTAAGTGTCTATGAGCCAAAGAACATACCTCTAAAGTGGCAGTGCATCGGGGAACCTAATAAGTACTGAAATAGCAAACCAGGGATATGGGGAACTACACGAGAACCTAAAAGCCAGGTGAACCGCGATCATGCCGGCACCGCTATGGAAGTAATAGATAAAATGTAGGGGGAATGTGATTCCTTCAATGATGAGGTTGACTTGTTCAAGTTTCAAAGGTAGTATTGGAGGTTGTATAAAGACATACGTCCATCTAGTCCAACCTTCATACTCTACCCATAATGTCTGTCTAACAATTACATAGTAACATAGTATTGGAGGTTGTATAAAGACATACATCCATCTAGTCCAACCTTTATACCCTACCCATAATGTCTGTATAACAGTTACATAGTAACATAGTATTGGATGTTGTATAAATACATACGTCTATCTAGTCCAACCTTTATAACCTACCCATAATGTCTGTCTAACAGTTACATAGTAACATAGTATTGGAGGTTGTATTAAGACATACATCCATCTAGTCCAACCTTTTTACCCCACCCATAATGTCTGTATAACAGTTACATAGTAACATAGTATTATAGGTTGTATAAATACATACATCCATCTAGTCCAACCATTTATACCCTACCCATAATGTCTGTATAACAGTTACATAGTAACATAGTATTGGAAGTTGTATAAAGACATACATACATCTAGTCCAACCAGTATACCCTACCCATAATGTCTGTCTAGCAATTACATAGTAACATAGTATTGGAGGTTGTATAAAGACATATGTCCATCTAGTCCAACCAGTATACCCTACCCATAATGTCTGTATAACAGTTACATAGTAACATAGTATTGGAGGTTGTATAAAAACATACGTCCATCTAGTCCAACCTTTATACACTATCCATAATATCTGTATAACAGTTACATAGTAACATAGTATTGGAGGTTGTATAAAGACATACGTCCATCTAGTCCAACCTTTATACCTCATCCATAATGTCTGTCTAACACTTACATAGTAACATAGTATTGGAGGCTGTATAAAGACATACATCCATTTAGTCCAACCATTATACTCTACCCATAATGTCTGTCTAACAGTTACATAGTAACATAGTATTGGAGGTAGAATAAAGACATACGTCCATCTAGTCCAACCTTTATGCCCTACCCATAATGTCTGTATAACAGTGACATAGTAACATAGTATTGGAGATTGTATAAAGACATACATCCATGTAGTCCAACCTTTATACCCTACCCATAATGTCTGTATAACAATTACATAGTAACATAGTATTGGAGGTTGTATAAAGACATACGTCCATCTAGTCCAACCTTTATACCCTACCTATGTCTGTATAACAGTAACATAGTAACATAGTATTGGAGGTTGTATAAAGACATACGTCCATCTAGTCCAACCTTTATACCCTACCTATAAAGCTTGCCTAAATGTTGATAGGATCTGTCTTTATAAATTGATATGACAGACATTGATATTGTGTATACAAAGTGTAAATTGAAATATTTATGGTAACTACAACATTCATAATGTAGACCAAAACAGGGAAAAAACAGGATTTCAAGATGATAATGTAAACTTCTGTAGAGGCCATCAAACATATAGGGAAAGTTTTCTATAGCAAAGTTGTGAAAGCATGCCTTTTCTAATGGAAATGGACTTAAAGTAGGTCAGACCAGAGATCAAAAGAAGCTTAACCCTCTTTTTTTTTCCTTCTTTATTCAATAGCAGTAATGTCTCCGCACGCCTGGTAAAAATATTAGTGAAAAGGATCAAGCTACAGTATTTTGGGTTCAGTTAAAAAAAACAATTTAATTAATTTAAAAATATGTTCAATTTACTTTCATAAATACTGTAGGTGCAGGTTATGTTCTTATAGAATTTACTAGGGTATATTTATATGTATACAGTTTTTTAAAAAAATTTCTGTTAGTGTTTTGCCAACTGCAGATACATAGCATTACTGGAGCATAAAACATAAAAGATGTATAATAATAAAAAAATAATATAATAAATAATATCCGGTCGACGGGCCTTTCTTTTACATATTATTGTGAAATCCGCACACATTCCCTCTGCAGACATTGTACTTTAAGCTGCATAAAAGGAAAAGTCTGACATTAAAGGCCACAACTAAATAACAGCATACTTAAAAAAAAAAAAACAAGCGCTCTTTCAACTGACAGCTCGCATTCCCCCCGATGAGTAAGGTTGACAGTCATCTCTAAATGAACAGAGAATGCTACTTGATAATTTTCTACAGAGCCAACCATGTCATATCATGTTAGCAACTTTCTTTCGAGTTCTTCTAGGAACAAAATCAGGTAGAGGAAAGTCACACTTGCAATTTAACAACTGTAAAATAAATCAGTTGGGAAAGCTCAGATGAAGGGAAAAAAACAACGAGAGAGGCAGCTTCATCTGTTTCTGTTAGCTTCATATTGCCATTTAAATCTGACCTTAGGAAACCTACAGTACACGGAGAGTGTCTTTCACTAGAAATGGAAAAAAACTCCTGTTAAGTCAATGGTTTAATCATGACAAATATCTTGAGCATTTCTATTTATACGTCAAGTGAAGAAACCTGGTTGGAATCCACTGCAATGTCCTAAAAAAATAATTATGGATTATTAAAAGAAATAACATTCCGGAATTTTATGGCTTTTTAACGGTAGGTTAAGTTGATTCTCGTGGGTGAACATTGGCTTGTAAAGTGTTGTTGATGGGATGGGTGATACTTTTTTTAATCGACCAGAAGAGACTGAGAAATTCCTTTTCTCAATAAACAAATTGGAGTCCATTTAAAAATACCACGAGGTTTAACACTGACATCGAAGTTGAAGTCCTAAAAGCCTTTCGTTTCCACATGACGAGCAGGTTTGAAGCCTGTAAATAAAATAAATGCATGGATCCAACTCACAAGGGTACGAGTGATAAAGGAAGTTTCATTCTTGGTCTCTAGGTCTAGGTCATCTTGGCATGTTTCATTGATTCCTTTTCTAGGAAGTGTTCTAGCTTTCTTCTTAAAATATATAAAAAAAAAATAGTTTTCTGAGATGAGGCATTTTTATCCTATTTGAATGAACACAAAAGTATAAAAAAAAATTGTTTTTAAAGATTATGTCCATCCCTATTGGGATCCTAAAATTCCTTCCAGCCGACCTAAACCTGTCCGGTGTTTCAGGACTGAGAATTTAGTGTCGTTCCCTAATTTGAGTTAGAAAGTACAAGGCAGGTATAGTAGCTGTGTGCTTAATGAAATTTAGGGGACAGCAGTAAAATCTGAAATACCAAACAAAGGCGCGGGAAACCTCTCCTGGAGCGAATGGAGGGTTAGTATTCTAACAGGGGAACAGTGATGGAACAGTAGGTAACCAGGCTAGTAATGGAACAGTAGGTAACCAGGCTAGTAATGGAAACAGTAGGTAACCAGGCTAGTAATGGAACAGAAAGGTAACCAGGCTAGTAATGGAACAGTAGGTAACCAGGCTAGTAATGGAACAGAAAGGTAACCTGGCTAGTAATGGAACAGAAAGGTAACCGGGCTAGTAATGAAACAGTAGGTAACTGGGCTAGTAATGGAACAGAAAGGTAACCTGGCTAGTAATGGAGCAGTAGGTAACCGGGATAGTAATGGAACAGTAGGTAACCAGGCTAGTAATGGAACAGAAAGGTAACCTGGCTAGTAATGGAACAGAAAGGTAACCGGGCTAGTAATGGAACAGTAGGTAACCAGGCTAGTAATGGAACAGAAAGGTAACCTGGCTAGTAATGGAGCAGTAGGTAACCGGGCTAGTAATGGAACATTAGGTAACCGGGCTAGAATGGAAACCGTAGGTAACTTGGGCTAGTAAGGAAAAACAGTAACAGGTAACCAGGCTAGTATGGAACAGTAAGTAACCAGGCTAGTAATGAAAGTGGCAGCAGTATGGAAAAGTACTTGCAGTATGAACGAGGAACCGGCTAGTAATGAACACAGTGGTAACTGGGCTAGTAAATGGACAGGCATAACTGGTGTGTGAACCGTAGGTAAGGGGAAGTAAATGGATACCGGAGAAGGAACAGAAGGACAGCTAAAGAATGGAACAGAAAGGGAACCGGCTAGTATAATAGTAGGGAGCAGTAGGTAACCGGGGCTATAGTAATACAGTGTCAGGCAGTAGGATAACTCAGTCAGGTAATGGACAACCGATAGTAACTGGTACTGGACAGTAGGTAACCAGGGCTAGTAATGGAACATAGGGGTAACCAGGGCTAGTAAGTAATGGAAACAGTAGGCACTGGCTAGTAATGGAACAGTAGGGGTAACCAGGCTAGTAATGGAAGAGGATACGATAGTTGAACCTAGGTTAATGGGTATAATGGAACAGTAGGTAACCGGGCTAGGTATGGAACAGTAAGTAACCGGACTTAGTATGGAAACAGTAGGTAACAACGGCTATAATGGAAAACAACTGGTGGTAAGGAGCAGTAGTTAGGAGGATGGAAACAGTAGGTAACCGGGCTAGTAGTGAGCAGCAAGGTAAACCCGCCTGAAGGACTAGACGGAGTAAATGCAAAGAACAACGATGGTTTAAGAGGAACAGTAGGCTAATAGTAATGGAACAGGAAGGTAACCAAGGCAGTAATGGAAACAGTAGGTAACACAGGCCTAGTAAGGGAACAGTAGGTAACAGGCAATAGTACTTGGAACAGTAGGTAACCGGGCTAGGAGAGGAAAGGTTTTGGGGAACAGTAAGGGAACCAGGCTAGTAATGGAAAGTAGGTAACCGAGTAGTAATGGAACAGTAGGGTAACGCAGGCTAGTAATGAACAGTAGGAACAAGGTAGGTAAGGCGGAACAGTAGGTAAACCAGGCTAGTAATGACAGTAGGTACACGCTAGTATTAGGGAAAAAGTAGGTAACAGGCTAGTGAAAGGAACTAGTAAAGCAGGGTAAAGGCTATAATGGAACAGTTTAGCGTAACCAGGCTAGTATGGAACCAGTAGGTAGAACAGGCTAGTAATGGAACAGCAGAGTACCAGGCTTAGTAATGGAACAGTAGGTAACCAGGCTAGTGATGGAACAGTAGGTAACAAGTGCTAGTAACTAGTTTTCATTCCTTAGATACTGGCCCAACAGCTAGGTAACCAGGCTAGTAATGGAACAGTAGGTAACCAGGCTAGTGATGGAACAGGTAGTAAACCAGGGCTAGTAATGGAACAGTAGGTAAACAGGTAGTAATGGAAACCGTAGTAACCAGGTAGTAATGGACAGTAGTAACCACGGCATAGATGGAACAGTAGTAGTGGTAACAAGGCTAGTAATGGAACAGTAGGTAACCCGGCTAGTAATGGGAACAGTAGGTAACCAGGCTAGTAATGGAACAGCAGGAACCAGGATAGTAATGGAACAGTAGGTAACCAGGCTAGATATGGAAACAGAGGGTAACATGGCTAGTCATGGAACAGCTAGGAATACGGCTAGTAATGGAACAGTAAGAGTAGCCAGGCTGTAATGGAAACAGTAACCAGGCTATAATGGACAGGGTAAAGCTGTAATGGAAAGGTAGGATAACAAGGAGGCTAGTAATGGAACAGTAGGTAACCAGGCTAGATAGAACAGTAGGTAACCGGCTAGTAATGGAACAGTAGAAAGGTAACAGGCTAGTAATGGAACAGTAGCGTAACCGGTAGTAATGGAACAGTAGGAACCAGGCTAGTTAGAACAGTAGGTAACAAGGCTAGTAATGAACAGACTGGTAACCAGGCTAGTAATCGGAACCAGTAGGTAACCACGGCTAGTAATGGAAACAGTAGGTAACCGGCTAGTAATGGAACAGTAGGTAACCAGGCTAGTATGAAACAGTAGTACAGGCATAGTTAATGGAACAGTAGTGTACACCAGGCTAGTATGGAACGTAGGTAACAGGCTAGTAAAGAACAGTATGGTAACCAGGCTAGTAATGGAACAGTAGGTAAACCAGGTAGTTAATGGAACAGTAGGTAAACCAGGCTAGTAATGAACAGTAGGTAACCAGGCTATAATGGAAGTAACCAGGCTGTAATGGAACAGTAGGTACCAGGGCTAGTAATGGAACAGTAGGTAACCAGGCTATAATGGAAACAGAGGTAACCAGGTAGTAATGGAACAGTAGGTAACCAGGCTAGTAATGGAACAGCAAGGTAACAGGCTAGTAATGGAACAGTATGGAACCAGGACTAGTAATGGAACAGTAGGTAACAAGGTAACAAGGCTAGTAATGGAACAGTAGGTAACCAGGCTAGTAAGGAAAGCGGTAAAGGCTAGTAATGGAAACAGTAGGTAACCAGGCTAGTAATGGAAACAGAGGTAACCAGGCTAGTAATGGAACAGTAGGTAACAAGGCTAGTAATGGAAAAACAGCAGGTAACCAGGCTAGTAATGGAACGTAGGTAAACCAGGCTAGTAATGGAACAGGGTAACCAGGCTGGAATGGAACAGTAGGTAACCAGGCTAATAAGGAACAGTAGGTAACCAGGCTAGATAATGGAACAGTAGGGATAACCGGCTAGTAATGGACACGAAGGTAACCAGGCTAGTAATGGAACAGTAGGTAAACCAGGCTAGTAATGGAACAGTAGGTAACCAGGCTTAGTATGGAAACAGTAGGGAACGGCTTAGTATGGAACAGTAGGTAATAACCAGGGCTAGTAATGGAACAGTAGGTAACCAGGCTAGTAAGGAACAGTAGGTAACCAGGGCTAGTAATGGAACAGTAGGTAAACAGGCTAGTAATGGAACAGTAGGTAACCGGCTAGTAAGGGAACAGTAGGTAACCAGGCTAGTAATGGAACAGTAGGTAACAGGGCTAGTAATAAGGGTGAAACAGTACGGTAAACAAGGCAAGTAATGGAACAGGAGGTAACCGGCTAGTAATGGAACGTAAGGAACCAGGATAGTATGGAACGTAGGTAACCGGGTAGTAATGGAACCAGTAGGTAACAGGCTTGTATGGAACAGTAGGTAACCAGGCTAGTAATGGAACAGTAGGTAACCAGGCTAGTAATGGAACAGGTAGGTAACCAGGGCTAGTAATGGAACAGTAGGTAACCGGCTAGTAATGGCAACAGTAGGTACCAGGCTAGTAATGGAACAGTAGGTAACCAGGCTAGTAAGGAACAGTAGGTAACAGGCCGTAAGGAAAACAGTAGGTAAACAGGCTAGTAATGGAACAGTAGGTAACCAGGATAGTAGTAATGAACAGTAGGTAAACAAGGCTAGTAATGGAACAAGGAGGTAACCAGGCTAGTAATGGAAACAGTAGGTAAACCAGGGTAGCCGGCTAGTAATGGAACAGTAGGTAACCAGGCTAGTAATGGAACAGTAGGTAACCAGGCTAGTAATGGACACAAGTAGGTAACCAGGCTAGTAATGGAACAGTAGTAACAGGCTAGAATGGAACAGTAGGGAACCGAGGCTGGTAATGGAACAGTATGGTCCATCGTACCAGGCTAGTAAATGGAACACAGTAGGTAACCAGGCTACGTAATGGAACAGTAGGTAACCAGGCTAGTTAATGGAACAGTAGGTAAACCAGGCTAGTAAGGAACAGTAGGTAACCAGGCTAGTAATGGAACAGTAGGTAACAAGGCTAGTAATGGAACAGTGGTAACTAGGCTAGTAATGGAACAGTAGGTAACCAGGCTAGTAATGGAACAGTAGGTAACCAGGATAGTATGGAAGAACAGTAGGTAACCAGGCTAGTAATGGAACAGTAGGTAACCAGGCTAGTAATGGAACAGTAGGTAACCAGGCTAGTAATGGAACAGTAGGTAACCAGGCTAGTAATGGGAACAGTAGGTAACCGGCTAGTAATGGAACAGTAGTAAACCAGGCTAGTAATGGAAAACAGTAGGTAGGTAAGTAAACCGGCTAGTAATGGGAAACAGTAGGTAACCAGGCTAGTAATGGAACAGTAGGTAACCAGGCTAGTAATGGACAGCAGGTAAAAGGCTAGTAATGGAACAGTAGGGTAACCAGGCTAGTAATGGAACAGTAGGTAACCAGGCTAGTATGGAACAGTAGGTAACCGGCTAGTAATGGAACGTAGGTAACCGGCTAGATGGAACAGTAGGTAACCAGGCTAGTAATGGAACAGTAGGTAACCAGGCTAGTATGGAACAGTAGGTAACCAGGCTAGTAATGGAACAGTAGGTAACCAGGCTAGTAATGGAACAGTAGGTAACCAGGCTAGTAATGGAACAGTAGGTAACCAGGCTAGTAATGGAACAGTAGGTAACAAGGCTAGTAATGGAACAGTAGGTAACTGTAGTAATGGAACATAGGTAACAAGGCTCAGGCTAGTATGGAACAGTAGGTAACCAGGCTAGTAATGGAACAAGTAGGTAACCAGGCTAGTAATGGAACAGTAGGTAACCAGGCTAGTAATGGAACAGTAGGTACACAAGGCTAGTAATGGAACAGTAGGTAACCAGGCTAGTAATGGAAACAGTAGGTAACCAGGCTAGTAATGGAACAGTAGGTTAACCAGGCGGCTAGTAATGGAAAACAGTAGGTAAACAGGCTAGTAATGGAACAGTAGGTAACCAGGCTAGTAATGGAACAGTTAGGTAACCAGGCTATGTAATGGAACTCAGTAGGTAACAGGCTCAGTAATGGAACAGTAGGTACCAGGCTAGTATGGAACAGTAGGTAACAAGGCTAGTAAGGAACAGTAGGTAACCGGCTAGTAATGGAACAAGTATTGGTGGTAACCAGGCTAGTAATGGAACAGTAGGTAAACCAGGCTAGTAATGGAACAGTAGGAACCAGGCTAGTAATGGAACAGTAGGTAACCAGGCTAGTAATGGAACAGTGGAACCAGGCTAGTATGGAACAGTAGGTAAACAGGCAGTAATGGAACTAGGTAACCGGCTATAATGGAACATAGTAACCAGGCTAGTAATGAACAGTAGGTAACAGGCTAGTAATGGAACATATGGTAACCAGGCTAGTAATGGAACAGTGGTAACAAGGCTAGTAATGGAACAGTAGGTAACCAGGCTAAATGGAACAGTAGGTAACCAGGCTAGTAATGGAACAGTAGGTAACCAGGCTAGTAATGGAACAGTAGGTAACAGGCTAGTAATGGAACAGTAGGTAACCAGGCTAGTAATGGAACGAGGGTAACAAGGCTAGTAATGGCACAGTAGGTAACCAGGCTAGTAATGGAACAGTAGGTAAACCAGGCTGTAATGGAACAGTAGGTAACCAGGCTAGTAATGGAACAGTAGGTAACAGGCGTAGTAATGGAACAGTAGGTAACCAGGCTATAATGGAACAGTAGGTAACAGGCTAGTAATGGAAAGTAGGTAACCAGGCTTGTAATGGAACAGTTAGGTAACCAGGCTAGTAATGGAACAGTAGGTAACCAGGCTAGTAATGGAACGTAGGTAACAGGCTAGTAAGGAACAGTAGGTAACAGGCTTAGTAGGAAACAGTAGGGTAACCAGCTAGTAATGGAACAGAGTAACCAGGCTAGTATGAACAGTAGGTAACCGGCTAGTAATGAACAGTAGGAACCAGGCTAGTAATGGAACAGTAGGTAACAAGGCTAGTAATGGAACAGTAGGTAACCAGGCTAGTAATGGAACAGTAGGTAACCAGGCTAGTAATGGAACAGTAGGTAACCAGGCTAGTAATGGGAACAGTAGGTAACCAGGCTAGTAATGGAACAGTAGGTAACCAGGCTAGTAAGGGAAAAGTAGGTAACAAGGCTAGTAATGGAACAGCAGGAGTAACCAGGGCTAGTAATGGAACCGAGGTACCAGGCTAGTAATGGAACAGTAGGTAAAACCGGAGCTAGTAATGGAACAGTAGGTAACCAGGCTAGTAATGGACAGAGGTAACCAGGCTAGTAATGGAACCGTAGGTAACCAGGCTAGAATGGCACAGTAGGTAACCAGGCTAGTACTGGAAAGTAGGGTAACCAGGCTAGTAATGGAAAGTAGGTACCAGAGTAGGTAATGGAAACAGTAGGTAACAAGGCTAGTAATGGAACAGTAGGTAACCAGGCTAGTGAATGGAACAGTAGGTAACCAGGAACTATTAATACGGAAAACAGTAATGGCACCAGGCTAGTACCAGGGGGGTAGACAGTGGTAACCCGGCTAGTAATGGAACAGTAGGTAACCAGGCTATAGTATGGAACAGTAGGTAACCAGGCTAGTAAGGAAACAGTAGGTAACAGAATGGCCCAGTGTGGTAACATAGTATGCGAACAGTAGGTAACGCTAGTCGCTGTAATGGAACAGTAGGTAACCAGGCTAGTAATGGAACAGTAGGTAACCAGGCTAGTAATGGAACAGTAGGTAACCAGGCTAGTAATGGAACAGTAGGTAACCAGGCTAGTGATGGAACAGTAGGTAACCAGGCTAGTAATGGAACAGTAGGTAACCGGGCTAGTAATGGAACAGTAGGTAACCAGGCTAGTAATGGAACAGTAGGTAACCGGGCTAGTAATGGAACAGTAGGTAACCGGGCTAGTAATGGAACACTAGGTAACCAGAGTTGGATGGATTCTATTGTAGTTTTTTATCTTTATCTATATATTTGGGGTTGAATTAGTCTCTCAGTATTGCCTGAAACAAATGATGTTTCCAAGGGAATCAGAGAACACGAGATACTGGTGGATAGTATGAATCTGACCTTTTCTTGAATATGTTAGACCATGTCTAGTTAAAAAAACATTATATTGACCAGTTATTGATTTACAAAGCAATAAATACTGTTTATAGCGTTTACTAATGACAATAACAATGGTTCTCCGTGCGTGAAGGATAGTTCATTCAAAGGTTTCTGCTCAATAGTTACCAGCAAGTATTTCATCATTATAATGACAGGTTGGCGATGGGTTTTATATTGAATATGTACATTAAAGAGTGTACAAAAAAATCTAATTTAGCTATTCCAACAGACTGAACAAATCTATCTATCTATCTATCTATCTATCATCTATCTATCATCATCTATCGCAATATATATATATATATAGTTATATATCATATATATTAATTTGTGCTATGAGGTCAGGCACTCACTTGCACAGGGGGTATTGCCTGGGTGCTACTGAAAGAGTCAGTTTATAAGTTGGTTGTGTGCCAGTGTGCACTACGTACGTGTGCACGTGTCCACAGTCCTTTGGATGCAGAGAGTTTTATTATCATTGGGCCACTGATCTTCAGGGCACGGGAAACACAGGCACGCATAGTCGATAACGACCTGCTAAGGAACCTTCCGTACTGCAGGTGTATTAGTAAACGGAGTAGCACTACCGCATGTTATTGCTATAAGGCAACCGTTCAATCTATGCACGCGAATCGTAATTGTCACCTCTTCAGTTGTGGCTACCCCATATGTATGAATACAATTAATAGTACTTAAGTCCAGTGAGGCTACCTGTGGATAGTGGTACTCCAGTAGGAGACATGTGTAGGAAGTGTAGAAGTCAGATCCCCAATGAAACCAGCGAGCCAAGAGTCCCTCCTGTAACACTCATAGTTGGGGGGCAAGTTCTTTCCCCTCCAGACACCGGATACCATGGTGGCCTTTTATTGTTTCTTTTCTCTTCCAATATCAGCTGCTTATAGACCATATATCCCAGGTTGATGTTGGTTAAAATATCACTACTTGGTTTATCTCTTGAACGCAAACAGAAAGGTCAGATGTGTTGGTAAAGTCGAGAAGTAGCACTGAAATGGAATAATAGCCATTTTAGTAAAATAGTAAGTTTTAATCATAGCTAATTAATTTTATATATATATATATTATAGAAATATAGGATCCGATGCACTCCGTTCGCAAGTAGAATGCCCGGGTGCTGCCTGGGTGGAATCTAACAGAAGGTGTAGCAGGCGGACACTCCACGGTCTTAGTCAAACTTTTTATTGTATAAAAAATTAAGGCCAAAACTACCTACGCGTTTCAGACCCATACAATGGGCCGTCATCAGGTGGTTACAACAGCCAATGGTCGTCAGTCACATTTAAAAGACAAACATGAGATACACACCACCAACCCGCACCCCCCCCCACCTGATAGTGCAAACAGAGCTACTTATATGGTTGACTCTATGGGATGGAATTTTCCCACAAAGAAAAAGAATGCCACTGCGCTGTATGACAGTCAATAAAACATGCCCTTTAAATAAACAAAGTGTCCATCTGTGGGCAGCACTAGGTAAGTGCCTATGACGCCAAGAGACACATACTCTAAAGGTGGCAGTGCATCGGGGGAACCAATAAGTTACTGAAATAGCAAACCAGAATATGGGGAACTACACGAGAACCTACCAAGACAGCCGTGAACCGCGATCATGCCGGCCACCCTATGGAAGTAATAGCTAAAATGTAGGGGGAACAAAGTTCCCCATATATACTAAAGTGCAGGTGCCAAGTGAGTGCCCAAGTTAAAAACATGATAATAAAATACTAATAAAACACATAATCAATCCATCGATACAAAGAGTTAAATATTATACCAAGCTTATGAAATTATAACGGATGCAGGGTATCTATTTTCGGGATCAAAAGTCCCGAAGGAGGGGGTAATAAATACATAATAGGGTGGTATTAGAACCACAGAAAATATGGAGCAGGAGGCCTTAAAAAAACACATGGAGAGTCAACTATAGAGACTTATATGAAACAGTGAGGGCATATTTTTCATTTAATCCCCTGGCGACAAAGAACCTAATCTCTTGATCCACCTAACTTCTCTTTGTAGGAGGCCCGTTTCCGGTCACGGCCCTCCCTGGGTGGTTCATAGTCCAATAGCCATCCACTTAATGTTGCAATTGAAGCTTAGCAAGTCGAAATTCTGGCGACCGATGTTTCGCCAAATTTATCCGAGTGCCCGGCGTTGGTGTCACCAGTCATTCCCAATAGCCGGGCACCTGCCCGTATAAGCCTGTCTATGATTAGCTAGACGTTCGCGTAAAGTGGGGATAGTTTTACCCACGTAGTATTTGCCACATGGCAGTGTGATGATATATATCACAAACCTGCTCAAACAGTTTGAGACGGCCCTAATTGTAATTCCTGGCCAGTGTGAGGGTGCGGGAAGTCACTCGCCCGTTAGGGCACTGCTACAAGCACACATCCGTGGCATTTGTAAACACCATCCCTAATTTGGGGAGCCAGGTTTTTTTTAAATCATAGGTTTCCCTAATGTCGCGTTCGATCAGCATATGCTAGATTGCGTCCCCTTTTGTATGCGAACCGGGGTTTGCAATCCCTGAAATGGTAGGATTTGGGGTCACTGGACACAATGTCCCACCTAGATCTAATACTTCTCCTAAGGGTATCACTCGGGGGGGTATAGTGCTAATGAACGGGTGGGTTTAATCTCAGTAAGAGTAGGGTTAGTCCTCAAGGGGTATGTGCTATTAGCCCAGATTAATCGCCCGTTCTACCTGTTGGGTCGATATTTACTTGGAAAGCCTCGGTCACCGAATTTTTGTTTGAGCCCTTGGGAGTTGTGTGAGTGCTCTATTAGGAATAAACACGGATCCTAATAGCAGCCTACACAACTCCAAGGGCTCAAACAAAAATTCGGTGACCGAGGCTATACAAGGAAATAATCGACCAACAGGTAGAACGGGCGATTAATCTGGCAATAGCACATACCCCTTGAGTACTAACCCTACTCTTACTGGAGATACACCATCCCGTTCATTAGCACCTATACCCCCCTGAGTGATACCCTTAGAGAAGTATTAGATCTAGGTGGGACATTGTGTCCATGACCCCAACTTACCATTCAGGGATGCAAACCCCGGTTCTCATCACAAAAGGGGACGCAATCTACGCAATATGCTGATGCGAACGGAAATTAGGGAACCTATGATTTCAAAAGAAACCTGGCTCCCAATATTAAGGGATGGTTGTTACAAATGCCACGGATGTGTGGCATGTAGCAGTGCCCTAACGGGCAGTGACTTCCCGCACCCTCACACTGGCCAGCGATTACAATTAAGGGCCGTCTCAACTGTTTGCGCCAGTTTTGTGATATATATCATCACCTGCCCATGTGGCAATACTACGTGGGTAAAACTATCACCACTTTCGCAACGTCTAGCTAATCATAGACAGGCTATACGGCAGGTGCCCAGGCTATTGGGAATACTGGTGACACCAACGCCGGGACTCGGATAATTTGGCGAACATCGGTCGCCAGCCATTTCAGACTTGCTAAGCATTCAATTGCAACATTTAAGTGGATGGCTTATTGACTATGAACCACCCAGGGAGGGCCGTGACCGGAAACGGGCCCCCTACAAAGAGAAGTTAGGTGATCAAGAGATTAGGTCTTTTGTCGCCCAGGGGTTAAATGAACAATAGTGCCCCACTGTTTCATATAAGTCTCTATAGTTGACTCTCCATTGTGTTTTTTATAAGCCCCTGCTCCATATTTTCTGTGGTTCTAATACCACCCTATTATGTATTTATTATCCCCCTCCTTCGGACTTTTGATCCCGTAAATAGTAATACCCTGCATCGTATAATTTCATAAGCTTGTGTATATATTTAACTCTGTGTATCGATGAGTTGATTATGTGTTATTTATATGTATTTTATTATCATGTTTTTAACTTTGGGCACTCACTTGCGCACCATGCACTTTAGTATATTGGGGCACTTTCTTCCCCCTATTTATCTATTATCCATAGCGGTGCCGGCATGATCGCGGTTCACCTGGCTTTTAGGTTCTCGTGTAGTTCCCATATTCCTGGTTTGCTATTTCATTACTTATTAGGTTCCCCGATGCACTCACTTTAGAGATATGTTCTTTGCTCATGACACTTACCATAGTGCTGCCTCACATGGACACTTTGTTATTTAAATGGCATGTTTAATTGACTGTCATACAGCGCAGTGCATTCGGGAAATTCCATCCCTAGCGCATCACATATACGTAGCTCTGTTTGCACTATAACGTGGGGGCGGGTTGGGTTGTGTATCTCATGTGTTGTCTTTAATGTGACTGACGCCATTGCTGTGTAACCCTGATGACGGCCCATTGTATCGGGCTGAAACGCGTAGGTAGTTTTTGGCCTACTATTTTATACAATAAAAAGTTTTTGACTAAGACCGTGGAGTGCGCCTGCTACACCTCTCTGTTATATATATATATATATATATATAATCATCCATCGGTCCCGCACTCACGCTTCCTATTCAATTGCCCCGGTGCCTCTGGGAATTAAACGGAGTGTCAGGAAACATTGGGAACTATTAAAGAGGGATAGTTCCCTTCCATTTAAAGAGTTATGTCCCATGTTTGCACATAGACGGGGTAGGAATTTGAGAAGTTTTTATTTAGGACTGACATGGCCCCTCCCAAATTAGTCGTTGGAACAATGGCTTCAACACAAGAAGGAAGTTTGCTTTAAATTATTGGCTGCCAAGCCTGCAGCCATATGATCTCGGGGGGGATTTTCCCCACCCCACATACTGGCCGCAGATTTAAAATTAAAAATTTAATTTAACATGCCCTTAGTACTAATGCCATCTATATCAATCGTATGCCCATGTGGATGTACTACGGGGTAAAACCACCACGTCACTTAGGAAAGGATGGCTAACCACCGCCTCCTCTATCCGGCGCCCTTGCAGTGGTCACACTAGCAATATTACTGACCCCATTAAGGAAAAGAAATATGGGAACAATCGGTTGCACGCCACTTTGGGGAAGGGGCCACTCACTTGCCACCATTAAGGTGGATGGCGATTGATCAGGTGACAGGTAAATAAATAACCCTATGGAGGGTAAAGGTTATTACAAAGGGAAGCCTTTGTATAAAAATTGGCCACCTTGTCGCCTAGGGGTCTAAATGAACAATATGGGCTTGCATGTTTCCTGTAAGGGAGGATACTGAAGCCCTAGGGTATATGAGTTAGATTGTTGATTTCTTGATGACGTGGACATATGAACTGACAAATAATAATGGACCTGTATTCTCGCAATGGTACAGTGATTGGCTCTAAATTGATAAGTAAATGTTGAACACTCATATGTTTTAATAAATTAGCCCCCATGGCAGGCAATTAGTTGTTCTTTAAAAATATGGCATGAAGGATAATAGGAGGGTTTCCCTGTATAGAACATATTTAGCAAATTGGTGGGAGTAGGTCCTGTTATACATTAGTCTATCTTGAATTGAAGGGTTGCTAGAATAATTGCTACAGAGTTTGCTGCTACTATGTTTCGTATGCTATGTTTTTAATTATGTGTATTGTTACCTTTTAACTTTTTTAACTTTATCCAGGTATGAGTCAACAGATTTTATAGAACAAAAGGGGTTTGTCTATGTATGTATTTAAGCTTATTCGTGAGCAACACAGGGGTTTGGTTGGTTTTATGAATTTTACCACTCTTAATATGTATGAGCCCTGATTATTAGGGGTATTTGATTATGGTGTTAAGTTACATGGTCACTGTCGGCACGCATAGGGTTAACTAATGGTGGGAGGAGCACAAAGGGCGGGTGGGCTGAAACCTAGGTTTTATATTTTCACTTACTTGTATTGTATTCACATCCTGAGGACGGCTGCGGTGACCTCGAAACGCGTTGATGTATTAATAAAAGACTTTAGTAAAGAGAAGACCCCCAAGTGCTCTGTCCATAAAAAAGGGTAGCAGTATATATATATATATAAATCCTTATGACAGTCCTGAGAGGACTGAAACGTGTAGAGTATGTGATCTGACTGTAATGTTTATTAATAAATTGATTTATAATCCAGAAGAGTGCTCCGCTAGTAACCCACTTATTTTATTCTTAAAGCTTGATTGCAAGTTTAAAGGTTATATCTACCTTCCAAACTAAAATTTAACCTCAAACTAAACAACGCCTCCCAAAATCTAGACCTCGCTAGGAAAAATGTTTTTCAGTGGCTCCTAATATAATTACCAGGACTCCCTCACCTCTCTTCTGCTGCTCCCTGCATTTTCAATGCACACAGCAGAAGAACGGCCAGACCGGTAGCAGCTGAGACATCACTTGTGGCCTGGTCTGAACCCTAGAAGTTCAATCTCAAATCTTAGAGGAGAACTATAGTGCATATAAATATTTGGAGTGCAAGTACAAAGAAACTATTGCCAGGCTTAATCAGTGCTTCAGCACTATTTTTAATATAGGAAAGCCCAAGACACTAACCTGGCAGATGAAAACTGTGCCTGCTGTGATATAGTATTGGGAGATAGGGAAATAATCCTACCTCCTGCTTCAGGTATTTTTCATTTTTAAAAAGTTGACTTTTACAATGTAGTTTGCAATTTCCTCCTGGATGTCCTCTCAATTCATTGTGTTCAATTAAAGAAAAATGAAATCTTTGTACTTAAACTGGAACCTAGCTCACCTTGTGCAATATTTGCTCTTCTCTATCCTTCTGCAATTGGATTTCTAATAGTTTTATTTTATAAGAAAACCTGAACTCTTTGTAGAAAATGTTAAATGCACTGAAATGAACAATATTATATAATGTAAAGATTAGGAACATACGTGAACGGAAATCTCTTATTCTTCAAATGCTGTAGCCTAATGTATCGTCTATCATAACCAAACTACAACTGCATTATTCCTATCCTCCCAGTAAGATATCTCCGCCTGAAGAAACCTTCATTCCCAAAGTAATTAATTAGTTCACACGGTGACGATTCAGACACTGAAACATAAAGTAAGATTAAAGCCACAGACATAAGGATGGAATTCCTGATCTGTACAGGAGCCAAACAGAAAATAAAATCTGTATATTTCATGCTGGTCCCATATCCTTCCCATCAGATATTGAAATAAACAGGTAATGTGTCAGAGATCAGCCTTACTGTAGGTCTAGATAGTGATAGACTAGAGTTTATATACAGACCGAGGACATTCATCTCTCCAACCTGCAAATTACTGTAATTATGTATTTCCTTTAATAAAGAGGTCTCCATACTACCAACAAATATATCACCACTTTTATTCTGTGCATTGCTGATCTTCTATGTTGAATAAAAGATAAATAAATAATTTTCTGAGTATCATGTAAAGCTCAAAAATTTGTTTTGAGACCTGGGCCTAGTTTACCACATGTGCTTGTGCTAAAAATAAGGGTTAAATGGTGCTAACCTATATTGAATAGGTTAGCGCTTTTAACTCCATAATTGCACTGGCTGCACCAGTTTCACAAAAGACATCTGTGCAACAATGTATTTAATAAAGGATTTGCACCACTTTTACACTCAAAATTTAAGACCAGCTAATGGCTGACCTTATAGTGGCACTGGGGTAAATTTCCTTTTGGGATTTAACACAAGGTGCAAATCCAGTATTTAATAATAGCCAATTTGCCCGGAGCTATTTGTGGCTCTGGGTAAATAAGCCCAAAATGCGTTTGAGATACAAGGTTATGGTGCGGGATCATTTAGAATTAACCCTGAAAAAAATCTCAACTTTAGAAATTGCCAAAAAAGAAAAAGTAACAGCAAGTAATAATACATTGTATAACTGATTGATCGTATTGCATCCAGTAATCTCATTATAATGCGGCTGTTTTGAATCTCTTGGTGCCTACAGTCACAGCCAAAGGTTTTGGAAGTGGTCAAATGTTTGGTCCAAACTTTTCCGCCTTAGAATTTTTACATGATATATTTTTAACTTTTTATAATGGCATATTGAAAAATAATTTCAAAACATTTTATAGGTTTTATTTAACACACCATTTTTTTTAGACCGTTAAATATTCATAGTGTTTACCCTTCCTTCCCGCAAAGGCAGTCTACAACAGCAGAGGGCAGTCAGGGAATGATGGAGTTGTATTTTGAAAATATGGAGACCCACAAATTTATCAGGTGAAAACACATGTAGCCAGGCTGAGTCCGAATAATCACAGTTAGTAAGTATGTATGTATGTATAGTTTATTTATAAGCACCACTTAGGGGAGCGGCGCTGTACAGTAATAGAATACAATAAAGTCATACAAGGGGATAAATACATAGATAGTTCACGTACAAAATATACAAATGATATAAATAGAAGTGCTAGGGGAAGTGTTTTTTGTCGTGGTCGTTTCGCCTTTTACTCTTCGTCCCAATACCACAAGTTTTAGTTCCATCGTCTCCCGTTTTCAGTCTTTTTGGTTGGCATGCATCCCTTTTGTGTCCCTCGGTTGTGTCGCTCCGTTGGCCCCCATGCTCCCTTTTTCCCCCCCCTCCTGTCTCTCCCCCCCTTGCCCTCCCCCTCTTTTTTTCTCCCCTTCGTTCCACTTCGTTCCGTCTTTCTTCTCTGTCCCGCTGCCTCTTCTTGGTCGGCGTTTTCATCCCTTCTTTTTGCCCTTGTAGGCCCCAGGGGGACGTAACCTTGTTCTTATTCTGTGCGGTCACGGATATGCCTATTTGGGATTTAAACAGCAAACCTCAATACACACTTCTTGAGAGACTTTTAAGGGCCATGTCCACCCCTAAAAAAAAATGTATCCCTATACTGGCCCACGGTACACATGTCTGCTCCTGGGTCTCCGCCGTGCCTGTCAAAGTCCAAAAGTGAAGAGCAGAGCTTGTCTAGCTCTTTTTCCTTGTTGATTCTGATGGTCAGGACCAGGGTGCATCAAGTTAACTCATTTGCCAATATATCACAAGTTTCGGGGACTCCCCCTCCCGTGATGATCACTGAACTTCCCGAACGTTGATGTGGTTACAATGTTTACTTGGAGGCGACCCGCCTGCGTCATTAATATGTCATTGACTGGAGAGGGCACCAAGTGGACGAGTCAGATCACTTTTGCTTGATTGCATGTACAGGGGAACCCTCCTTTCTCCCACCCTTCGGATCCCTTCAGGCTGCCTCCCGCCTAGCAGTAAACCCCTAAACTACTAAAGCTGCTAATATAAAAACTTGAAATCTGAGAATATCCCATCGCTCATTAAAATTAAATTAACACTGTCTAGGAAGTTTATTGTAAGGTCTAATTTAATATGGCAAATACAAATACAAGAATGTTATAAAGGTTTGAAACTTGTGTATCCTTTACATAATATGTAATGATGCAGGACCTGCCATGCCAAAGGATGCCAAAGGAATCATATAAGACAAACAAAGTATCTAAAACACCATATTTATTTCATCCCATAGGATACACAACATACTGGAGACTTGAGGAAGTGGAAGTTCCGCGAACGTGTCAGGCCACACCCATTCTCCCTAGAGGTCCGTGTCCTGCCGACAGTATGTTATGTGCCCTACGGGATGAAATAAACATGGTGTTTTAGATACTTTCTTTTGTCTTATATGATTCCTTTGGCATCGGGTCCTGCATCATTACATATTCATATAGCATCGGGGGTCGGACCGTTTCTCATCAGGCACCTTGACACGCCAGGATAATCGGAAGACGCCATAGACATATATGGTAGCGCTCCCATGGAAGTGTGAGTAATTTTTAATATCCTTAAATAATGCAACTACCAATTACTGTAAAACATGTCAGCAATCCAACACACAGCCCTATATATATCTCAGAGCTGGTCCACAGATACTACCAGGCCTAACCTCCAGTCTGTAAATGATATCCTCCTCTCATCCACCTATGTCATCTCTTCCATGTCCAGAAATCATGACTTTTCTTGTGACGCACCTTTGCCCAGGAATCCCTTCTCACTTCACTCGTTCACTCACTCGCCTCTTCAGGTAAGCATATAACCTTGCCTAGGATACTACCCCTCCCCCTGCCTCAACAGGTTCCTACCCACCTACAGACTATCAATTTATAACCTACAGATTCCCTTACCTTATATGTCACTCCCACATTCTCTAGACTGTAAGCTCACTTGGGCAGGGCCCCATTCATTTTGTATAACGGTATTGTAGGAATCATCTAGCCTTAAAGTTCCCCTTTGGATTAAAAGGCAAGTCCATCTTAAAAAAGTAACCTTAGAAAAGTCAATCACCTCCCAAACCCACTTTCACATTATCAATACCTTTAAAGATTTCCCAGAAGGCACTTACCAGACCCGGTCCCTGCCACCTGGGCGCCACCCCTGCTCCCTTTTGAGCAAAAACAGAAGCAGAGGGCTTCTACAATGACAGCCTCTCTACTTCCTGATCGCGGCTGTCAGGCAATTGGGCATGACATAACATTGCGCTTAACTGGCGCTGCATCTAGGAAGTAGACGGGCTGTCTGCCGCAGAGCAGAGAAGGGCGTCGAGGGGCTGGTCAGGTAAGGAACTTCTGGGGCACATTTAAAAGTATAGAGAATGCATGAAAGTGGGGTTTGGGGGAGTGATTGATATTTTAAAGGTTACTCTTTTTTTAGGCTGGATATGCCCTTTAACCTTTCTACCTTCCCTTTAATGTGCTTTTTAATTCTGACTTTGACAATGTAACACAGTGAACATCATTGCAGGAGAATCTCATCAGGACATTTATGTGGATACATCTGGGTTCCTAAAGGAGAACAATTCTTTAAAAACAAAATATTAGCACATTAAAGAAAATGAAAGTCTAATAATAATCAATAATTTGCTTGTGAAGGTTCTTATTCATCCAGGTCTGGTATATCTGTTGTATTCAATTAGATCAACTGGACTTGAAGTTTACTTCTAAAGACATTTCGCTAGTCATCCGACTGGTTTTCTCAATTCAGAATGACTTGTACAAGAATCTGTGGCGATTATGTACCCTGGAAAATCCCAATTAGCTATCACAGCCAGGTGTTAAGGGCGTGATTGGATAGTGGCTAAGAGGTGTTATAGGAACAGTGTAAGGTGTCAAAACAGCATTGTACATGGCAGACGTCGAACCCCCCCCACCGCTATTTAGGCTTGGTTTCTTTATTTTCACATAAATGGCCTCCTTAGCACCTCTCTTGAACCAGTCACGTTCCTTTGCCAATATGTTAACATTACAATCTTCAAAGGTATGTCCTTTATCCTTAAGATGCAGGTACACGGCTGAGTCCTGACCCGAGGAATTGGCTCTTCTGTGCTGGGCCATACGTTGATGCAGTTGATGTTTGGTCTCCCCCACATACAAATCAGATCATTCTTCACTGCACTGCACTGCGTATATGATGTCGCTTTTCTTGTGTTTCGGTATTGGGTCTTTCAGATGTACCATTGCTGCCTTAGTGTGTTGCTCGTTTAAAGCAGACAGGGATCGGTGTTTTTTGAAAATTCTTCTTAATTTCTCGGAGACCCCTGCTACATATGGGATGACCATGTTCTTTCTCCTGTCTTGCTTTTCCCCTTCACGGTTGGGCCGTGTTCTTTTATTTCCTTCTACTTCTTTTGACAAAGGCCCAGTCTGGATATCCACAAGTTTTAAGGGCTCCTCTGAGATGTTTAATTTCTTTCGCCTGCTAGTGGGGATGTTCTCAGCTCTGTGTTGCAGGGTTCTTATGACACCCCTTTGTGATCTAAAGGGTGGTGGGAGTCAACATGAATACATACGCTGTATGTGTTGGTTTTCTGTAAACCTCTACTTCCAGTTTACCATTCTCCCTGACTTCTACCAAGCAGTCCAAGAAAGCCATTGTTGTTTTGTACATCTTCCCTTGTAAATTTGATGTTTTGGTCTACAGTATTAATGTGTTCTGTGAAAGCTTGTACTTCCTTCTGGTGGATTTTAACCCAGGTTCACCACATATCTGGACCAGTGGCTGGGTGCTATGCCCTAAAGTATTAAGCACCTTTTTTTTTCACCTTGTAAAGGTTGGCCACAATGGGTGAAACTGCAGATCCCATAGCACATTCGTGTTTTTGCTTAAGAACTTTTCCCTGTATTTGAAATAGGTGGTATTCAGGCACAAGTCCAGTAAGGAACACACCTGTTCTGGGTTGAGATTAGTTCTGCTGGTAAAGTGCTTCTTGGCCTGTCGTTTTCTCACCATGTCAACAGCGTCCTTGGTGGGTATACAGGTGAAAGAGATGTCACATCATAGGACACCATAGTTTCTTCTGCACCGCGTACTATATCTCAATCTTGTTGGTGAAATCCTGATAGTTCTGATGTGATGCTTTCCCACCATGGTCCTAAGATGTTGGCTAGGTATTTTGCCACCTTGTATGTTACGAGTTGATCTGCTGACTATAGGTCTTAGTGGTGCCCCTTCCTTATGTTACTTGTAAGTCCATATATGCATGGATGTGCCTCACCAGGGTAAGGCGATGATACATTGCTCGATCAATGGCTTTATCCTTTTGAAGCTTTGTAGTAAGTCTATGACCCTTTTTTTTGTAAGGGCTGGTGAGATCCTTGTTAAAGCCTCATATGTGTTGTTATTGGTCAGGAGCTGGTCACCTTCTCATGGCAGTCTGAGGTGTTGAGTACCACTGTGCATCTTCCCTTTTCTGCCATTAGAATGTGATACTGAATCTTTCTTGAGGGATGTTCCTGTGGGGTCAGGTTAATGAAGGAGTTTTAGAACTGGCTAAGGCTGCAGATACCTTAAGGTGAAGTTGTTCTGCCTCACTCAAAGGACATACCTTTAAAGATTGTAATGTTAACATATTGCAAAGAACATGACTGGTTCAAGAGAGGTGTTAAGAAGGCCATTTATGTGAAAATAAAGAAACCAAGCCTAAATAGAGGTGGGGGGGGGGGTTCGACACCAACTGCCTGCCATGTACAATGCTGTTTTGACACTTTACTCTGGTGTTCCTATAACACCTCTTAGCCACTATCCAATCACACCCTTAACACCTGGCTGTGATATGCATTTGACAGCATACAGATTCGACTAGTGAAACGTCTTCAGAACAAAACTTCAAGTCCAGTTGATCTATTTGAATACAACAGATAAATCAATAAATACACAGAGACCATGGTATTTTAGCCAGATTGTTTGTGTTGCTTCCACATCACCTGAGAAAGGGGGAGCTTTGCTCCGAAACGTTGTGTGTTTGATGGTTGTTTGAAATAAAACACTATTTCACTTTGAGTGTCTTCATCTCGTTATTCCAGATTGTTTACTTCCCTTGAAAGTGGGAGGCATTCCCTGAAGTCAGCACCCACGCTGGGCTGTGTGCCAGGACTATTTGTGTTCTATAATAAAGTTTAGATGATCCCCAATGTTATGAGGACCTGAATTGCTATACTATATTTAAAAAGCCAATAAATAACCTTCAGGTTCATATAGACGTTTAATTGACCACCAAACCTGTCCAACGAGCAGCCGGCGAACTGCCATTTTGGCTGATAATTGTATGAGTGTGGCCATTCTTGTGATGTAAGCCCCATTGAATTCTATAAGGCTGGTGCCAAAATAAATATTTGTCTCAAAGGGAGGTGCTGTTGAAAAAAGAGGAGGAGCAAATCATGAATTAATAGGAAACTGGTAGCATTTCTTTAGTTTAAATACCCAGTTCACGTCCTTATTACATGTATATTCACCTAAACTTTATTATTATTAGACTTTCAGTCTCCTTTAAAGTTTGGTATTTAGTTATATACAAAAAAAACAACAGAAAAATTAATTTATAATAGATGACTAAACCCTCAACACATTTTACATATATGTTGTATGTATGTAAATATCTAAACATTAAAAACTTCAATAATTCAAATGGTTAAACCATAAACACACATAAAGAGTTTCCCAGTGACTGTTTCCTGGTGTTCTGCTCAGGGTGGAACAAGACAATGTTGTGCTTTACAAGAAATGCATCTTTCCCTAGGCCAGGTCCCAGACTAAGAAAGAAGGAGGAGTCAGACCAGGAACACAGGCAAACTTTGATGCATTGTTAAAAGGGGATCTATGCAAAAGCTGGAATTGAGGAATTAGTGTTAAGGTCTTTACACTGGGTACATTTAAGGGAGGAGTATAAATGCCCGTTAATCTGTCTCTCTCTTTCCTTACATTTTTGGATGGTATCTCCTTCCACAGTTTTTTTTGTATAGAGACAAGACATTTAGAACATAAGAACATAATCAAGTGCAAACATTCTGAGATTATATGGACATAAAGTCAAAGACCAACGGCCACTTTCTTAATGAAATGCAATTGGATGTGAGGGTATTCTAACTCCCATAAACAAAAGACACACATAGAAATACAAAACACATACAGTACACACAATTTCCAAACAAAAAATCCTTAAATTACAAAATGAAGCACTACATTTAAAGTATATAGTTAGAATTCATTAAAAAAAATATCACACACAGGAACGCATATTGGCATGGCACTAAAAAAAACACCAAACTCATAGAAATGAGATATATAGTGGGCCATGTAAATTACAGAATCAATCAAGGTTTAATTTAATGATAAGAGGTATTCATTGATTTATTAAAGGGCATGTCCACCCCCAAAACTATAATCCCCCCCCCCCACACTATTGGCCCCACTGTGTAGTGAATAAAAATCCTTACCTTACATCCCAGCTCCAAATGGTTCTCCAGTAATCCCCCCCAAAGTCAAAAAAACTGCCCACCAGGAGTACTGCAGAGTCCATATAGGACTCTGCCTCCTCTCTCCCCTCCGGGAGAATTTTGCCATGCACAGAAGAGCCCTCCCCCCTCCCTCTCCCTCCCATTTTGGCCTCCCTCCCCCTAGCATAAAACCTCTTGGCCGTATGTTTATTGCTTCCCCCCCGTAGTCCCAACCGCTAAATAAAATTATCAGAGCTCCCCTGAACACTACTTCTTAACTTACCTTACCTCTTTCCCCCGGCATTCTACAGCCGGCAGCCGCGTTCGTGATTGCCTGCCTTTCAGCCAATCACAGACACGGCTGCCGTCCCGCCCCCTGCTTGATTTCCGTGCAACAGAGGGCAGGGACAGGCGGCGGAGAAAGAGGTAAGGTAAGTTAAGATCGGAGACTTTCTAAAGTTTTATTATAGCGGTTGGGGCTGGGGGGGGAAGCCCTACTATATGTAAAAATAATTTTAAAAGGGTAGACATACCCTTTAAAAGTATTTTAATGACAATGCTGATGGACTGGAGTACAGTTTGTGGAGATACCCAAATAAAGAATTTTTATGGAACATTGTTATAAATAAAAAGAAAATAATTGTTTCAGTAGACCTAAGATTATTATTAGTTTAAACACAGCCATCATTTTATACCAATGTGTCTCCTAGTGTTCTTCTCCGGGTGGAACAGGATAATGTAACACTTGGGAATGAATATACAGCCCAGTAACCCTGCACTGGAAGCCAGGATAGCAAAAGATCTCCACAGCCACCATGTATTTACCCTTGGTACTCAGGTAGGCTGGGATGAAGACACCCAAACACTGCAGAACACCACATGCTGAAAGTGATCAGCTGGGCCTCATTGAAACTGGCTGGTAACTCCTAGCCAGGAAAGCTACAATGAAACTTAATGCAGACAGGAATCCCATGTACCAATCACATGTAGAACAGAGGAACAGACCCTCATTACATTGTAATATCATCTTCCCAGGATAAGTGTGAGTGTCATAGTCCGGGAACGGTGGGGAGGAGATCAGCCAGACCAGGCATATCAACAACCTGGACCAGTACAGAGAAGGACCAGGCAATGGACACTCTTGTTCCCACCCATTTCTTTATCTTGCTCCCAGGCTTGGTGGCATTGAAGGCAATGACAACTGTGACTGATTTAGCCAGAACACAAGATACTGAGATTGTGAAATTGATCCCAATGTAACTTGTCTGAGCAGGCAGGTCACCTTCTCTGGATGGCCAATGAACAAGAACAGCAGAGGAAGGACAATGTGAGGGAGAAGAGGAGGATGTAACTGAGGTTTGGTTATTGGCTTTAACCCACAGGAGTTTTATGATAATTTATGAAGATTATTAAAACATATTTGGCTGTAAACAGGAGAGAATTACTATTACAGTTAAAGACTGGCCCAAAGGATCCTCATATGAAAGGAAATCCACAGTCCTTTGGATGCAGAGAGTTTTTAGGTTTCCAATTACAGAGTACTTAACACAGAATTATTTATGGTGTAGGTGGTGGTGTAAGGTGATGCAAGATGCAAGGTGATGCATTTGCTAAACCCAAATGCATCACCTACATTTATCAACATTGAATCTAATCTGCCATTTGATTATCTAGGTCTGCTTGCAGCAATTGCACATTATTTGAAGTTTTCAAAGCTCTGCATATTTTGAGTCATCAGCAAAGACAGAGACCTTGCTCTTAATGCCCCCTTCTAAAGGTTCGTACACACGTACGATATTCAGCAGACCTCAGAGCCCTGACTAACCCCCGATCAACACTCTCACCCGCAGCAAATGGCCGTTTCGGCCGATAGCCGTGTATGTGTTTAGTCGAGGGTCGTTCGTTGATCCGCCTGGCATGAAAGAGGTGGATTATACAATATAATACCACCCCATGGTGGGTCACAAGGGACCCGACAGTATGATTATTTCCTTATAATGCGCGCTACTACAGTAGTAGCGCGCCGATATAAGTTGGCTTCCCTAACCTCACCTGTTTTCTCTCCCCTTCCGTATAGCTTTCCCTTGGCGGGACACTTAGTTCATTGTCTCCTGTTGCCACTGTGGATGGCGCGGCTCCTCCTCCTGCACAGTGCTGAATTATCACGTGAGTTTCTGCCAAATCCCTTGCGCAATAGACCAGACCTGTACAGGACATAACACGGACAAGAGGAGCCGCGCCATCCACAGTGCTGCAGGATATGCTAAACTTAGTGGCAGCCAATGGAACTGAAGGTAGAAGTGAGGGGGGAGAAAACAGGTGGGGGAATTGAGTGGGGGGAAGGAAAGGAATAAATGACAGTGGATAATTCCTAATCCCCCCCCATCCCTGCACAGAGGCCAGATTGATTGAGGGGATGGATTATAATAAATAATGCACCCCCTACTGTAAATTATTTGGATATTAGAGGTCACCTCGGAGTTTCCGCGCCCTGTATAAAATATACGACCGATAACGACCGTTATTTACCGATATCGTTTAATAACAGTCGTTATCGGTAAAAACCCGGTTGTTATTTTACGATAACGATCGGTATTTTACGATAACGATACCGATCTTTTATAATAGGGCCCATAGTTCCAAAACTTGTATAAGGATTTGTCCATGCTGTTTAGTAAAAAAATAACTGGAGCTAAGTTTAGCAAGAGTTTGTTGACTGGGGGATATTTAGGTATTAAAATGTTATTTCTGTTGTTTTGTCTTCTGCAGTGTTGTTTAATTTATTTTATACTAGTTTAAACACTTAGACTAATTAATGAGATAAAAAATATTTCTAGAAACAGATCCCAGTAGTGAGACTGTTACAATAGAAAGCCTTTATTAATAGTAGTGTTTCCCTCTTTCTGTAGTAATTCAAGGGTCATGCTCTAGTTTATGGCCAAGCTATGCACTTTGTTCCTGTTCACAATGTGTGTCTAATGAGCTAGGAAACCTGTCACTTAACACCTTCACTTCACTCAGTTATTTAGCAGGGGACTGAGCTACAACAAGACCTATTCCCTTAAACCCTTGATCCTTCTTAATTAAAAATAAATATATAGGGATAGCTCCTGAGCCCTCATGCACCATGACCACATTCTGTAAAAACACCCATCACTGCTCAAAGGAGCAACCGACACTGACCTGATTTAGGGTCTGGTTTGTTCTTATGGTGGCCATACACTACCAAAGGTTATTGGGATCGTAAAGACTGATACTTTGATAGACAGATGTACAGTGTAAATTGTACGTAGATGTACCATACACATTGTTCGACATTCAATTTGTTTGGCGATTAATGTCTAATTTCCTCTTTTGTGATGTTACATATTTTTTACTAATAAACTACTTTCCCAATCGTAATGACGATCGATATTACGATCTAAGTTGCATAATAAGATCGGAAAATGTACAATTTTTCGGCTGAAAACAACGCCACATTCTATGATATCTTTCCTGAGCTTTGAGTTGTTCTTAAACAGTAAGAACCGCATATGCAAGTAAAGTAAGGGCAAAGCACAATAGGGCTCCCACACAAATAAATGTGCCTGTTCTTGCATCACTGTTTTTGCAATGTGATACATGATAAAAAGAAACAAGACACTTGCAGGGAGATTCAATAAAAGCTTTTATCGTTAAAAATGGTGCTAATTTTGCCCCAACCCATCAGATCTTATTTAACATTTGAAAGCTAACATCTGATTGGTTGGGGCAAAATAGCACCATTTTTAACTATAAGAACTTTTATTGAATCTCCCTGTTTGTTTTATTTCTATATTAACTTTTATTTTAAGACTGCACAGAAGGGATAAACTGATTAGCTGCCTCATATTTATTTGTATTTAAGGATAGTGCACTGTAAAAGTTATGTTCATTTGGAAGCTGCAGCTTTAAAAATACTGTTGCCATATATTTTTTTTGCCTATGCCCCTCCAGAGCCTAGCTTTGTGCCTTGAAAGTTACTGACATCTTGTTACTGGTTGCGAATGCTAAGCTCCGCCCCTCTGAGATTTTCTCTGCTTAAGTCTCAATTGGTAATGCCTCCAACTGCTTCACTCTCTGTACAGCCATAGCACGCATTACGTATGCGCGCTATGGCTGTACAGGAGAGTGAAGCGGTCGGAGATTCCAGCTTGGCCACGGTGGATCGTAAACGGTAAGTTAGCTTCCCATCTTCGTTCTCGGGCACTGCAATACTGATTGATGATTGATGATAAGGCAGTGCTCCTTAACCTCCCTATCTTCATCAGTATATTAAAGGAATAGTTCAATTAGAGAGTGAACTATTCCTTTAAAGTCTGCTGATTTGACTTATAATAATGTATAATATGTTGTTAAATACCTTTTAATACCCTGGCTGTTGTAGATCTTTCAGCTTGTTAAAGGGAAACTATAGTGAGAATAAAGTTTTTTCAAAAACCGTTAAAATAAAAAATACCTAAGGCAGGGAGGTAGGATTGGTGCTTTTACCCTCCCAATATTCTTTCTATGAGGAGCAGCAGGACGAAGAAAACTACTTTTGCCAGTCATCCTGAATACTTCAGCACTATCTTTATATAGAATGGCCCAGGGCCATAACCTGGCAGGTGAAAACTGTTATACTGTAGATCCTCAAAAACAATATTGGGAGGTGGGAATAATCAATCCGGTCTCCTTGGCCCTGGTGCTTTTAATTTTTAATATGTAAATGTTTACAGTATAGTTGTCCTTTACATCTATGTTTTAAGAAACTACCATGGTTAAATTGAAATCTCCCTACTACTTTGCTTGACTGGCGTTTGCTTTGTCTCTATAACAGAAAGGTGGTAATTGTTGCTAGTACAGTATATTAAGGCCAGACATAACCAATAAATAACTAATAATAAAACCCTTCTATACAGTTGGGGGGGTGAAAAACCTGGTTTGTCATTAGTTTGCATAAGAGGAATAGAAAGTCATCCTAAATACAATGGTATTGTTGCCAGTAGCCATTCATTTCTAGATTTGACTAACTACACTGAAAAATGTCAAGGTTTCTATGGAAAGAGATGTACTACTGATAGTCAAGGGGCCACATGGGTAAATAAAATAGATCTTTCAATAGAGTCAAAACTGCAGAGAAAACTGGTGTCACTGACGATTTAGCTCATGGTCACACAAGAGCATTGCATGCTGGAATAGCAAACTGCAGAACTTGCTATTGTGAAAGGTTTTATCTAGTATTACATGTGTAAGCTGTTTCTGGGCTACATGTGTGTAATATCCAAAATATTTCTTAGATTTTGCATTAGATTTGTTTAAAGGCTCCTACTCCCTTCCAACGCTGGCCTTGAGAATGAGGAAGAGGCCTTTCAGCCAATGCTTTATATTAAAGGCAGAAAACATCCAATTAAGGACCAGGTTGGGGGGGTGCTATCCATATGGAAACTTTACCTACTATCCTGAAAATGACATAAAATAGAGGGACTTACAGGTAAATACTATGGAGGCGTTACTTATCTTGTCAAACAAACGATAATCACTGCACATTCAAAAGCCCCATGAAATATAATACTATCTGCATACATATAAACAAAAAAAAATGAATCATTAAAAAGGGGGAACAACTATAAAAACTAACAATAACCAAGGAATATTCACATTTAAGGTGTCCATACATTGCAGCGTACCAGGGTCTCATGAACCTCCCAGCCTGATCATTACAGGCATATGGTCATTACAAGGCATTATCTAGGTGAGGAATGTCAACAGGTAAAAATTGCTGAGGCAGTGGACATTACAGCCGATTTTGTGTTCTATCTTTGCAATAGTATTTTCGAATTGGTTGGTACATCTTGTGAATGTATCGGCACCTTGGTTCGTTGTTGCTGTATATTACCAAGAAATTGGAAAATTTTACTGCTGGTTTTACAAAAAATGGATTCCATTGCATAATGCAGTACATGTGTGGGGTCCCTGTTTTTTCAGGCTATTCCTTTATATCCTCTTAATAATCATCAGGTATGAAATGCAGCTATAGCCTTTGTTATTGCTTTAGACTTAGGTGAAAAGTGGCTCTGTAGTGGGTTATTATTTTCATTACTAAAAGTAAAGATCTATCTTAGTTTTTGCTTTGTGATGAACTGTAGCCATTGCAATTCTTCATATAGGTAGGTTTGAAAGCAAACCGGAAAGAACACTTTTTTAAAAGTATTCCACCAATTTTAAAGTATGTTTTATTCAGTTTAATTGAAGAGTGGAAGGTAAATGACCTATGTCTTACCTCCCATTCTTCAGTAAAACCTGCAGGAGAAAAGAAGAAACTTACGGTCTGTCTGTCTGTCTGTCTGTCTGTCTGTCTGTCTGTCTCTTATCTCTATCTATCTATCTCTCTATCCATCTATCTACTGATCTATCTAATCTATTTCATATGTCTGTTTATTTCTCGTTTATTTACATGGTTATTTTCTTCCTGAGAAACTGCATGTTCCAGTTTTTTAGACATACACAGAGTATGGAGTTACAGCATGTTACAAGTTGTTACCAATAGCAGATGTGGCCCTGCTCCTCACCCCAATATAATGTGCAACACAAGCATCTTAAGGGAACAGCAGAGAAGTGAGACAAATACAGGGCACAGTGATTTCCTTAACTCCATTCTAGTGAGGTCAGACCCAAAAAGCAACCAACAGCATTTAGGAATTGGGATATTTGGCAGTGACCGGACCCAACTGACCATGAAGTCATTTAAAGTGTCCACTGAGTTTAGAAAAGAACATTAGAGAAGATATCCGCAGCTTTTAGTTCTAAAAGGATAACATATCTGCTTTGTGTTAATCAGCATATATAATCAACGTGAACTTATTTTATATATTAAATTTTATTAATTTTTTGACAAACAAAATGTCAAAAAATCAAACATTCAAAGCATAAGAGTAAAAATTAAAGCTATAGCTGTTTCCAAATCACTGGAGCACTACATAAAAAAAAAAAAAAATATGTACAATATGGAACCCCACAGCACCAAAGTGGAACACTGAAATTGAGAACAACATCTTTATATATAATAGACATTAAAACCGTTACATTAATGGGGTGCTAGAAACCCAGAGTCCCCCCTCTGGCAGGGTCCTCCCCAGTGGCAGTGTCCCCCTCTGTGCCAGAGTCCCACCTCTGTGGTAGAGCGCCCCCCCCCCCTGTGGCAGAGCCCTCCCCTCGTGGCAGTCCAACAGTCTGCTGTTGGTCTCCACTCCTCCGTGTGTGTTTCTTACGTTTCTCCCTCTAGTGGTAAGTCCATAGGAACTGCAGTAACACACACGGCAGCATGAATGCAGCAGTTAGGCTTTATTATATAGGACAACCAGTAGATGGGCACACTCTTTCTTGAGCTTGCATAAAATGACCATTGTACCAACATAAATCCATAAACATTCCACATAAGATAGGTGCTTTCAAGGGATTGAATCAAAGCTGATTTATTTTGTGCTATAGGTGCATCGTACCTCAATGCGCATGCAGGAAACTTGATAACGGTCCTTATCCAGGACCGAAATGTTGTTGCACCTGTAGGACAAAAATAATCAGCTCTGATTCAATCTCTTAGGAATTCTACTCTACCTACAGTGTGTAATAAAAGGATATTATGCCACGAGGAGTTCCATAACCATATAAAAGCACAAGGTCGCAGGCCGAGTGTTTTTATACAGAGCAGGGCACTCCGAGGTGAAGTAAATCTGTATATTACACTGTGGTAGCGTATTATTTCTTATACATGGTGCTAACATCTTCCGTAGCACTTTACAATTACATAGAACATTCACATCAGGCCCTGCCTCCAAGAGCTTACAATCTAAGCACACATTTATTTGACACATACAACCTATCAGTATGTCTTTATGATTGTGGGGGAAACCGGAGTGCCCGGAGGAAACCCACACAAGCACAGGGAGAACATACAAACTCCTTGCAGATGTGTCCAAGTGGTGGAATCGAACTCAAGACTTGCAAGGCGCTGCAAAATATATATATAATATAAAACCAACGCTATGGGTGGCACTCGCCGATTTTACCGATACAAATGACTTGGGTGCTTCCCAATAATTACTGCATATAATGAAGATAGATATAGGAGCAATTTTTAATTTGTTTATTAACTATAACACATCAGGTGGCAACCAGATGTGTTATAGTTAATAAAAACAAAAAAAAAATCCTGGAGTGCTCCTACATTTATCTATATAGGGAAAGTCAGTAGTGCTTTTCAGTACATTTTCAGCCGTGTGCTGAACTCTGAACAAAGAGCTGTCCAGACTCTCTTAGGTATACAAGCAGCAAAAGGAGACGCACCACAATTCTTGCTGATAAACTTTTTTTTTATATATCAAAACATGTACAATGCCCACCCACAGCGCAACGTTTCGGGAGACTCGCCCCCTTTGTCAAGCTGTGGACATGTGGAATGTAGTTGTAAATTAGCCTAATTGGAGTG
>JAACNH010001301.1:0-35000 GCA_019447015.1 Hymenochirus boettgeri
CAAACAATGTCAGGGTAATTAAAGTCTCACATAATGAGCACACTACACCAATCAATGTCAGGGTAATTAAAGTCCCCCATAATGAGTACACTACACCAATCAATGTCAGGGTAATTAAAGTCCCCCATAATGAGTACACTATACCAAACAATGTCAGGGTATATAAAATCCCCCATAATGAGTACACTACACCAAATGGGAAAAGGAACGAGGGGGAGGTGAGTATAATTGTCCTTTAATTCCATGACAATTTCCAGTAGAAGGAAATGGTCCAGGGTCCACGGTACTGGAATCTGCAGAATCCTGAAAACATTGTTCCTATATAAAATCCACTGGGTCAGATTATCAACGTTGCCCACCCATACTCAAACGGCTGTGTTGGCAGGCTTTAAAGTACATCTGTACCTCACTTAAGTCGCTGCCTTAATCCTTCAGTATGTCTATTTAAATGTGGGGAACAGTGTATAAGAAGGAACCTGCACAAGGAAAACCAGTCAGAGATCTGAAGAAGCCCATATTATCATTTTATATCCATGTAAACAATTTCTACATTGACCATGATTTGCTGCTGTAGTAGATAAACAATAAACCAATTAAAATATCTATAGGGAGATGCAGTAAAATCCAGTGTATTAAATGACAATACAAAATGTCCTTTCATTCAGTTATGTGATATGCTGGGGAGATAGCGGGAGCTTAGATGTATTAATGCGTGCCGAGGGTGTTGTAAGTAGGAGGGCTTGGGATTTGAAGCCAAATTGAAGAAGAGATAACTGTACGTATTGATGATAAAGTGGAGGCAATTGGATTGGGTGGGTTGAAGTGAGCAACAGGATGGGGTGTAGTTATTGTTGGTGTCGGCTACAAACCACAAAATGATAGAAATTCGGAATTAAGTAAGCTCCTGCAAAGTACCCAGGGTGAGGACCTAAAACGCTAAGTCCTCACCTCTGGGTACTTTACAAAAGTCCTGAACTAATCTCCCTCGTCTCTCCGGTCCGATCCTCCCCATTGGCACTTTGAGTGACAGGCCACGAAGCAGCCAGTGGGAAGACACGCTCTGCAAGGAGGCGTGTCTTCCCATTGGCTGCCTCCCAGACTGTCACTGACAGTGCCAGTGGGGAGGATCGGACCGGAGCGATGAGGGAGATTACAAGTAAGTAGTGCAGGACTTTTGTAAAGTGCCCAGAGGTGAGGACTTAGCGTTTAAGGTCCTCACCCTGGATACTTTGCAGGAATGGATCGGGGAAATGGTAAGTATAATTGTCCTTTAAGCTACAATATAGCCTTTCTTCTACCTAGATCAACTTGGAAACCTAAATGGATCTGTTCTATAGAATAGAATTCTTGGAAAAAATGAGAAACAATTATTTTTATCTTATTCAAATCACAGGGTCAAGTTATTTCTAGGCTTTGACCCTCAGGGCAGATGACAAATAAAGAAAACCCCTTCCTGCAGGGAATATCACATGGTTTAGTCTGTAACAAATAAAGAAATGGCATCAAAAGGCTTTAGAGGCTCTTTGTTCTCCTTTGTCTTTAATGCCTCCAGGGTGGCCAACATTTATATATAGAAATATTAACCATGCCTAAGGAATATGTGGATAAAAGGTTATCATGTATTAAATTCTTCTTTCCTAAACTATCAGTCCAGCTCATCCTACTTTGCTCTGATTTGTTACAAACAGGGAAAAAACTCAAATCACATAAATGAATGACCTATTCTGGCCTATGACTAAGAGTGATGTGTCACTCGAAACGTGTAAGGCGGAGACTCCTGTTTTTTGGGGTGTTTGTATGTTTGAATAAAGTTGGTATATTGTGAGGCTGCGTAGTGATCATTTCCAGTGAACGCATTGACCCCATCTTTGGATAACGGATCGTGTTGTTGTAGTAGAAGTGAGAATAGTAGTAGTACGAGTGTTGTAGGATGGGCTTGTAGTGGATTTGTTGGCCACTGCAGTCAATATTATGGGGTAGAGTTTGGGGGCAGTAACTTTCACATAGTGATAAATACTGTTCGACAGTAAAAAAAAAAAAAAAGATAGAAAATAATTTAAAAAATATATTTTAAATCAAATTAAATTATTATTTGGTTTAAAATATTATAATAATAGATTAGCAGCAAGTGTGAAATGATCTGGATAGTTGTGGAGAGGATTTACTCATGCACCACTCGGGAAATGAACCATACCGCATATATCATGGTTATATATATCATGGTTATACCCATAATGCATTGAGCTCCCTTTCTTTCAAAGTCTGATCACTGACATTGTCTATATTTCAGGGATGTTTCACCGCCACATATTCCACAGTGATTTACATTTAATCCATTCACTGTCCCCAAAAGGAAGATGCAGGGGGGAAATACAGACTGTGTCCATGAGAGGATTCAAACCTAGGACTTTAATGCTGCAAGGGATCAGTGCTAACCACTAAGCCACCATTTTATCCTTTCCTTCCCTTTACCTGTATATCTGTATATACCTGTATCATGTAGGGGGTTAAAAAAACAAAAATTTTTGATTATTGATCAAAATTTGCTTTTTTGACTTTAGTTACCCTTTAAAGTATGGCTGCCACAGTAATGGATAAGTAGATTAGTAGGTGTGTGTACCTGGGTCTGGTTGAGGGGGTATGTCTTTTTGTGTTTATAACCATAAAACTATCTTTTATTGAGGATAAATCTAAATTAGTTTTTTTGACTTTAGTTACCCTTTAAGTATGGCTGCCACAGTAATGGATAAGTAGATTAGTAGGTGTGTGTACCTGGGTCTGGTTGAGGGGGTATGTCTTTTTTGTGTTTACAACCATAAAACTATATTTTATTGAGGATAAATCTAAATTAGTTTTTTTTACTTTAGTTACCCTTTAAGTATGGTTGCCACAGTAATGGATAAGTAGATCAGTAGGTGTGTGTACCTGGGTCTGGTTGAGGGGGTATGTCTTTTTTGTGTTTACAACCATAAAACTATCTTTATAGGATTAAATCTAAATTAGTTTTTTTTCTTAGTTACCCTTTAAGTATGGTTGCCACAGTAATGGATAAGTAGAATCAGTGGTGTGTGTACCTGGGTCTGGTTGAGGGGGGTTGTTTTTTTGTGTTTAAACCATAAAATATCTTTTATTGAGGATAAATCTAAATTAGTTTTTTTTTACTTTAGTTACCCTTAAGTATGGTGCCACAGTAATGGATAAGTAGATAGTAGGTGTGTGTACCTGGGTCTGGTTGAGGGGGTATGTCTTTTTTGTGTTTACAACCATAAAACTAATCTTTTATTGAGGATAAATCTAAATTAGTTTTTTTTTACTTTAGTTACCCTTTAAGTACTATGTTTGCCACACGCTGTAAATGGTCATCTTCTTTCTGCTCTTTCTTTTTATTACTTCGTGTCCGCTCCTTCGACCCGCATTCTCTCAGATAGGCTCCTCTTTCCTCTTCTGTGTTCCCCCCTTCTTTTTTCCTCTCCTCTCCTTTCCTGTTTCCTCCCTGTTCCCCCCCGCTCCCTCCCTTTCCCCTTCCCTTCCCCCCCCCCCTGGGTTGTTGAGGGGGTATTGTCTCTTTTTTGTGATTTACAACCATAATTTAAAACTAATTTTATGAGGATAAAATCTCTAAATTAGTTTTTTTGACTTTAGTTACCCTTTAAGTATGGCTTCCACAGTAATGGATAAGTAGATCAGTAGGTGTGTGTACCTGGGTCTGGTTGAGGGGGTATGTCTTTTTTGTGTTTATAACCATAAAACTATCTTTTATTGGGGATAAATCTAAATTAGTTTTTTTTTACTTTAGTTACCCTTTCAGTATGGCTGCCACAGTAATGGATAAGTAGATCAGTAGGTGTGTGTACCTGGGTCTGGTTGAGGGGGTGTGTCTTTTTTGTGTTTATAACCATAAAACTATCTTTTATTGAGGATAAATCTAAATTAGTTTTTTTACTTTAGTTACCCTTTAAGGATGGCTGCCACAGTAATGGATAAGTAGATCAGTAGGTGTGTGTACCTGGGTCTGGTTGAGGGGGTATGTCTTTTTTGTGTTTATAACCATAAAACTATCTTTTATTGAGGATAAATCTAAATTAGTTTTTTTTTACTTTAGTTACCCTTTCAGTATGGCTGCCACAGTAATGGATAAGTAGATCAGTAGGTGTGTGTACCTGGGTCTGGTTGAGGGGGTATGTCTTTTTTGTGTTTACAACCATAAAACTATCTTTTATTGAGGATAAATCTAAATTAGTTTTTTTTTACTTTAGTTACCCTTTAAGGATGGCTGCCACAGTAATGGATAAGTAGATCAGTAGGTGTGCGTACCTGGGTCTGGTTGAGGGGGTATGTCTTTTTTGTGTTTATAACCATAAAACTATCTTTTATTGAGAATAAATCTAAATTAGTTTTTTTTTACTTTAGTTACCCTTTCTTTAAGTATGGTTGCCACAGTAATGGATAAGTAGATCAGTAGGTGTGTGTACCTGGGTCTGGTTATGGGGGGTATGTCTTTTTTGTGTTTATAACCATAAAACTATCTTTTATTGAGAATAAATCTAAATTAGTTTTTTACTTTAGTTACCCTTTAAGTATGGCTGCCACAGTAATGGATAAGTAGATCAGTAGGTGTGTGTACCTGGGTCGACCCAGGTACACCACCTACTAACTACTTATCCTTACTGTGGCAGCCAACTTAAAGGGTAACTAAAGTCAAAAAAACTAATTTAGATTTATCTCAATAAAAGATGTTTTATGGTTATAAACACAAAAAGACATACCCCCTCCACAGACCAGGTACCACACCTACTAATCTACTTATCCATTACTGTGGCAGCCATACTTAAAGGGTAACTAAAGTCAAAAAACTAATTTAGATTTATCCTCAATAAAAGTAGTTTTATGGTTATAACACAAAAAGACATACCCCTCAACCAGACCCTAACACACACACCTACTAATCTACTTATCCATTACTGTGGCAGCCTCTTTAAAGGGTAACTAAAGTCAAAAAAGCAAATTTTGATCAATAATCAAAAATTTTTGTTTTTTTAACCCCCTACATGATACAGGTATATACAGATATACAGGTAAGGGAAGGAAAGGTAAAATGGTGGCTTAGTGGTTAGCACTGATCCCTTGCAGCATTAAAGTCCTAGGTTTGAATCCTCTCATGGACACAGTCTGTATTTCCCCCCTGCATCTTCCTTTTGGGGACAGTGAATGATTAAATGTAAATCACTGTGGATATGTGGCGGTGAAACACCCTGAAATATAGACAATGTCAGTGATCAGACTTTGAAAGAAAGGGAGCTCAAATGCATCAGAAAATGGTTGAACAGTTCTTATGACGGCTGTAAAGTTAGAAGGAGCTCCTGTTTAAGCATGATAGTGGATGGGTTATATTTTTATAAATTCAGTTCAACCTCACTATATCAAAACTACAACATAGATAGAACCAATAATTAGATATTAATAAAGTTCTACAGATATTTTGAGTCGTAGACTCATAAGTGGTTTGCTATATAGCGATAGGGAACTTACCCTGTTGAGAAAGAAAACCAAGGGGAATCTCTGCTTACCAAGATGAACATATCTGGAGGTTTTCGCACAACACTGTTGTGCAAGAAAAGTTGTATATTGATTTTCTCCAGGTGCAAGTCAAGTTTATTTCTCTAAATCAATTTGGCCTTCAAGTAATATTCTTTAGGGCATATTTGTACCCAGGTTAAAATACCGGGAACTAGAGAACGAGGTGTAACCAGGGACCCCAGCCTCCCATGAGATTGGAGGGTTATGACCCCTGACACGCCTCATTTAGGATCTACTGTATACAGAAACCAGTTAAATCAAGGTTAAGTATTAATAAAGCTCATAGACAAATCTAATACATTCTTCGGGGCCTTGTTCCAAAAAGGGTAGTCATTTCACAGTCGGGTAATTACAGGCCTGTAAGTTTAACGTCAAGTGGTGGGGAAGATCCTGGAAAAGTTTAAAAGGAACATGTTCTAGAGTATGTTTCAAGGACTGACTATATAGTAGTAACCAGCATGGATTTAGGAGGAATAGATCTTGTCAAAACAACTTGTTGGGCTTTTAGAGGAAGTAAGTAGAAATAGACTCTGGTATACGAGATGTAGTTACTGGATTTGCAAAGCTTTTGATAACAGTCCCCATAGGCGACTAATGTATAAGCTAAGGCTGTGGTCTGGGGAGTCACATTGTACATGGATAGAAAATGGTTAATGAATAGGATTGCAGATGAGGAGTTGTTAATGGTGCTTCTCATTATGACTAAAGTTGTAAGGGGGTGCCAAAGGGTTCTGGGTTGGGGCCGCTTCTATTTAATCTTTTATTAATGATTTGGAAGTGGGTATTGTCAGCAAGGTTTCTGTGTTTGCTGATGCAAAAAACTTGTCGCATTAACAACTCCGAGGATGTGCAACGTTACAGGGGGATCTAGATAGTTATCACATTGGGCTGCTAAGTGGCAGAGGATCAAGTTGTGATAATGGAAGGGGATGCATTTTGCGACTTAAGTCTACCATAGGAAACTATAGTATTGGAGTTATCTAAAGAAATTTATGGCCAAACCTTATACCCTCAAAAAAGAAAATACGTGCCCGCCTCCTCGTGGTGAGGCTCAAACAAAACAGTGTGACACAATGTTGTTTGGAACATGACGAGGAAGACGGCACATCCCCCCCCCCCTTGAAAACATTGTGATATTGATGTGATGTCACTAATAATATATTATTTGTTGGGAGTGCGACCCTCTACGTTGTTTCCACCAAGGGTTGGATTTTAAGAATAATAACCCATATTGGAAAGAGTGCAGATGTCTGTATACCTTTGGATTACAACCTTTTACCCTACCATTATGTAGGTATAACAGGTACATCGAACATAGTATTGAGGTTGTATAAAAGACATACATCCATCTAGTCCAACCTTTATAACCTACCCCATAATGTATGTATAACAGTTTACATAGTAGCATTAGTATTGGAGGTTGTATAAAGACATACGTCCATCTAGTCCGACCTTTTTATACCCTTACCCCATAATGTCTGTATAACAGTGACATAGTAACATAGTATATGGAGGTTGATAAAGACATACAATCCATCTAGTCCACCTTTAATCCTACCCTAATGTCTGTAGAACAGTTATATAGTAACATAGTATTGGAGTTGTATAAAGACTAGTCATCTAGTCCCAACCTTTATACCTACCCATAATGTCTGTCAACAGTTACAAGTAACATAGTATTGGAGGTTGTATAAAGACATACGTCCATTCTAGTCCCAACCTTTATACCCTACCCATCATGTCTGTATAACAGTTACATATAACAGTATTGGAGGTTGTATAAAGACATACGTCCATCTAGTCCAACCTTTATACCACTACCCATAATGTCTGTATAACAGTTACATAGTAAATCATAGTATGGGAGGTTGTATAAAGACATACGTCATCAAGGTCAAAACCTTTATACCCTACCATAATGTCTGTAAACAGTTACATAGGAACATAATTAGTGGAGGTTGTATAAAGACATACGTCCATCTAGTCCAACCTTTATACCCAACCATAATGTCTGTATAAAGTTACATGTAACATAGTATTGGAGGTTGTATAAAGACATGTCCATCAGCCAACCTTTATACCCTTACACCATATGTCTGAAACGTTACATAGTAACATAGTATGGAGGTTGTATAAGGACAGACGTCATCTAGGTCCAACCTTTATACCCACCCAAATGCTGTATAAACAGTACATAGTAACATAGTATTGAGGTTATATAAAGACATACGTGCAATCTAGTCCAACCTTTATACCCTCCCATAATGTTGTATAACAGTTACATATAACATAGTTATGGGAGGTTGTATAAAGGACATACGTCTCATCTAGTCAAACCTTTATACCCTACCCATTCAGTGTCTGTGTAACAGTTACATAGAAACCTAGATTGGCGGTTGTATAAGGACATAAGTCCATCTAGTCCAACCTTATATCCCACCCATAATGTCTGTATAACAGTTACATAGTAAATAGTATTGGAGGTTATATAAAGACATACGTCCATCTAGTCCAACCTTTATGACCTTACCCATAAGGTCTGGTAACCAAGTTACATAGTAACATTAGTATTGGAGGTTGTATAAAGCATACGTCCATTCTAGTCCAACTTTTATACCCTACCCATAATGTCTGTAATACGTGTGGTACATAGTAACATAGTATTGGAGGTTTAGAAAGACATACGTCCTCTAGTCCAAACCTTTATACCCTACCCATTATGTCTGTATAACGTTACATAGAAACATTAGTATGGAGGTGTTAGAAAGACATACGTCCATCTAGTCCAACCTTATACCACCCATTATGTCTGTATAACAGTTACATAGTAACATAGTATTGGAGGTTGTATTTAACGACATACGTCCATTAGTCCACCTTTATGACTACCCATAATGTCTGTATACAGTTACTAGTAATCATAGTATTGGAAGGTGTATAAAGACATATGTCCATCTAGTCCAAACGTTTATACCCTACCCCTAATGTCTGTATAACAGTTACATAGTAACATAGTATTGGAGGTGGATAAAGACAACGTCCATCTAGTCAATACCTTTATACCCTACCCATAATGTCTGTATAACAGTTTACATAGAAGTTCATAGTAGTGGAGGTGGTATAAAGGACCATACGTCCATCTGGTCAACCTTTATTACCGACCCATATGTCTGTATAACAGTTACATAGTAACATAGTATTGGGCGGTTGTATAAAGACAGACGTCCATTAGTCCAACCTTTTATACCCTACCCATAATGTCTGTAGAAAACAGTTACTAGTAACATAGTATTGGAGGTTGTATAAAGACATACATCCATCTAGTCCACCCTTTATACCCTACCCATAATGTCTGTATAAAGTTATATAGCATAGTATGAGTTATATAAAAGACATAAGTCCGTTAGTCCAACCTTTATACCCTCCCAATAATGTCTATAAACAGTTACATAGTAATAGTATTGGGGTTGTATAAAGACATAGTCCATCTAGTCCAACCTTTATACCCTACCATAATGGCTGTATAACAGTTACATAGTAACATAGTATGGAAGGTTGTATAAAGACATACGTCCATTAGTCCAACCTTATACCCTCCCATAATGTCTGTCTAACAGTTACATAGTAACATAGGATTGGAGGTTGTATAAAGAACTACGTCCATCTAGTCCAACCTTTATACCCTACCCATAATGTCTGTATACGTACATAGTAACAGAGTATTGGAAGGTTGTATAAAGACATACGTCCATTAGTCCAACTCTTTCTCCCTCTACCCATAAATGTCTGTAACGGGACATAAACTAGTATTGGAGGTTGTATAAAGGAACATACGTCCATCTAGTACGTAAGCCTTTATACCCTACCCATATGTCTGTATAACAGTTACATAGTAACATAGTATTGGGGGTTGTATAAGAAATACGTCCATATAGTCCAACCTTAACCCTACCCCTAAGGTCTATAACAGTTAAATATTAAACATATGTATTGGAGTTGTTAAAACATACGTCCATCTAGTCCCAACCTTTATACCCTACCCATAAGGCTGTATAAACAGTTACATAGTAAACATAGTATTGGAGGTTGTTAAAGACATCGTCCATCTAGTCCAACTTTTATACCCTACCCATAATGTTGTATAACAGTGACAATAACATGTATTGGAGGTGTATACAGACATACGTCCATCTAGTCCAACCTTTCATACCTACCCATAATGTCTGTTATAACAGTACATAGAACATGAGTAGTGGAACCGGTTGTATAAAGACAGACGTCCCATCTAGTCCAAATTTTGCCCTTTATACCCTACCAATAATGTCTGTATAACAGTTACATAGTAACATAGTATTGGAGGTTGTTATAAAGACATACGTCCATCTAGTTCCAACCTTTATACCCTACCCATCATGTCTGTATAAACAGTACCATAGTAACAGAGTATGGGATGTTGATTAAAGACATACGTCCCATCTAGTCCAACCTTTATTACCCTACCCATTATGTCTGATAACAGTTACATAGTAACATAGATGAGAGGTTGTATAAAGACATACAATCCATCTGTCCAACCTTATTACCCTACCCAAATGTTGGTAACAGTGACATGGTAACATAGATTGGAGGTTGTATAAAAATATATATATCCACAGTCCAACCTTGATACCCCTACCCATAATGTCGGTATAACAGTTACTGTAACATAGTATGGAGGTGGTATAAAGACATAAATCCATCAGTCCAACCTTATATCCTACCTAAGTCTGTATAAACAGTTACATAGTAACATAGTATTGGAGGTTTTTGTATAAAAATATATTTATCCACTAGTCCAACCTTTATACCCACCAGAAGGTCTGTATAAACAGTACATAGTAACATATATTGGAGGTTGTTATAAAAGACAATATGTCCATCTAGTCAAATTTTAACCCTACCCATAAGGTCTGTATAACAGTTACATTAGTAACATAGTATGGAGGTTTGTATAAAGACAGAAGTCATCTAGTCCAACCTTTATAACCTGACCCCTAATGTCGGTATAAAGATTACATAGTAACATGTATTGCGAGGTTATATAAAGAAATACGTCGTCTAGACCAACCTTTATACCCTACCATAATGTCTGTCTAACAGTTACTAGTAACATAGTATTGGAGGTTGTATAAAGACATACGTCCATCTAGTCCAACCTTATACCCTACAATAATGTCTGTATAACAGTGACATAGTAACGTAGTATTGGAGTTGTATAAAGAACATACGTCCATCTAGTCCAACTTAAACCTACCCAAATGCTGTATAACAGTTACATAGGAACAAGTATTGGAGGTATATAAAGACATACGTCCGCTAGTCCAACCTTTATACCTACCCATAATGTTGTCTAACAGTTACATAGTCAACATCGTATTGGAGGTTGTATAAAGCTACGTCCTCTAGTCCAACTTTATACCCTATCCATAATGTCTGTCTAACAGTGAATAGTAACGTAGTATTGGAGGTTGTATAAAGACAACGTCCATATAGTCCAACCTTTATACCCGACCCATTAGGTCTGTATAACAGTTACACAGTAACGTAGTAATTGGAGGTTGTATAAACATATAGTCCATATAGTCCAACGTTAAACCTACCCATAATTCTGTATAAAACAGTTACATAGTATATCTGTTGTATTCAATTAGATCAACTGGACTTGAAATGTAGTTCTTGAAGACGTTTCGCAGTCATCCGACTGGCTTTCTCAATTCAATTTCTGAATTGAGAAAAGCCAGTCGGATATGACTAGCGAAACGGTCTTCAAGAACTACATTTCAAGTCCAGTTGATCTAATTGAATACAACAGAATTACTATGTAACTGTATACAGAAATTAGGGTAGGTTTATAAGGTGGACTAGAGGACGTATATCTTTATACAACCTCCAATACTACGTTACTGTGTTAACGTTATACAGACATAAGGGTAGGGTATAAAGGTTGGACTAGATGGGACGTATGTCTTTATACAACCTCCAATACTACGTTACTAGTAAACTGTTATACAGACATTATGGATAGGGTATAAAGGTTGGACTAGATGGAGTATGTCTTTATACAACCTCCAATACTATGTTACTATGTAACTGTTAGACAGACATTATGGGTAGGGTATAAAGGTTGGACTAGACGGACGTATGTCTTTTTATATAACCTCCAATACTATGTTACTATGTAACTGTATACAGACATATGGGTAGGTTAAAAGGTTGGACTAGATGGACGTATGTCTTTATACAAACCTCCAATACTACGTTACATTGTAACTGTTATACAGACATTATGGGTAGGGTATAAAGGTTGGACTAGATGGACGTATGTCTTTATAACAACCTCCAATACTATGTTACTATGTAAGTTTAGACAGACATTAGGGTAGGGTATATAAACGTTGGACTAGACGGACGTATGTCTTTATATAACCTCCAATACTATGTTACTATGTAACTGTTATACAGACATTATGGGTAGGTTATAAAGGTTGGACTAGATGGACGTATGTCTTTATACAACCTCCAAATACTTGTTACTATGTAACTGTTATACAGACATTATGGGTAGGGTCAAAAAGTTGGACTAGATGGACATAGGCTTATACAACCTCCAATACTATGTTACTATGTAACTGTTATACAGACATTATGGGTAGGGTATAAGGTTGGACTAGATGGATAAATATATTTTTATACAACCTCAATACTATGTTACTATGTAAACTGTTATACAGGACTTATGGGTAGGATATAAAGGTTGGATAGATGGATGTATGTCTTTATACAACTCCAATACTATGTTACTATGTAACTGTTATACAGACATTATGGGTTAGGGTATAAAGGTTGGACTAGATGGATATATATATTTTATACAACCTCCAATACTATGTTACAATGTAACTGTTATACAGACATTATGGGTAGGGGTATAAAGTTGGACTAGATGGATGTATGTCTTTATACAACCTTCCAATACTTATGTTAATGAATGTTATACAGACATAATGGGTAAGGGTATAAAGGTTGGACTAGATGGACGTATGTCTTTATACAACATCCCATATATGTTACTATGTAACTGTTATACAGACATTATGGGAGGGTATAAAAGGTTGGACTAGATGGACGTATGTCTTTATACAAACCTCCAATACTATGTTACTATGAACTGTTATACAGACATTATGGGTAGGGTATAAAGGTGAGTTGGACTAGATGGACGTAGTGTCTTATACAACCTCCAAATATATGTTACTATGTAACTGTTATACAGACATTATGGGTAGGGTATAAAGGTTGGAATAGATGGACGTATGTCTTTATACAACCTCCAATACTATGTTTACTATGTAACTGTTATACAGACATTAGGGTTAGGGTATAAAAGTTGGACTAGATGGACGTATGTCTTTATACAAACCTCCAATACTATGTTACTATGTAATGTATACAGACATTATGGGTAGGGTATAAAGGTTGGACTAGATGGACGTATGTCTTATACAACCTCCAATACTATGTACTATGTAACTGTTATACAGACATGATGGGTAGGGTATATAGGTGGACTAGATGGACGTATGTCTTTATACAACCCCAATACTATTGTTACTATGTAATGTTATACAGACATTAGGGTAGGGTATAAAGGTTGGACTAGATGGACGTATGTCTTTATACAACCTCCAATACTATGTTACTATGTAACTGTTATACAGACATTATGGGTAGGGTATAAAGGTTGGAACTAGATGGACGTATGTCTTATACAACCTTCCAATACTATGTTACTATGTAACTGTTATACAGACTATGGGTAGGGTATAAAGGTTGGACTAGATGGGACGTATGCTTTATACAACCCCAATACTATGTTACTATGTAACGTTATAACAGACATTATGGGTAGGGTATAAAGGTTGGATAGATGGACGTATGTCTTATACAACCTTCCAATCAATGTTACTATGTAACTGTTATACAGACATTATGGGTAGGGTATAAAGGTTGGACTAGATGGACGTATGTCTTTATACAACCTCCAATACTATGTACTATGTAACTGTTATACAGACATTATGGGTAGGGTATAAAGGTTGGACTAGACGGACGTATGTCTTTATATAACCTCCAATATACTATGCTACTATGTAACTGTTATACAGACATTATGGGTAGGGTTAAAGGTTGGACTAGATGGATGTATGTCTTTATACAACCTCATATATGTTACTATGAACTGTTATACAGACATTATGGGTAGGGTATAAAGGTTGGACTAGATGGACGTATGTCTTTATACAACCTCCAATACATTTACTATAACTGTTATACAGACATTAGGGTAGGGTATAAAGGTTGGACCAGATGGACGTATGTCTTATACAACCTCCAATTACTATGTACTATGTAACTTATACAGACATTATGGGTAGGGTATAAAGGTTGACGTAGATGGACGTATGTCTTTAACAACTCCAATACTATGTTACTATGTAACTGTTATTACAGACATTATGGGTAGGGTATATAAATGTGGCTAGATGGACATATGTCTTTATACAACCTTCCAATACTATGTTACTATGTAACTGTTATACAGACATTATTGGGGGGTATAAAGGTTGGACTAGATGGACGTATGTCTTTATACAACCTCCAATACTATGTTACTATGTAACTGTTATACAGACATAATGGGTAGGGTATAAAGGTTGGACTAGATGGACGTATGTCTTTATACAACCTCCAATACTATGTTACTATGTAACTGTTATACAGACTAATGGGTAGGGTAGTAAAAGGTTGGACTAGATGGACGTATGTCTTATACAACCTCCAATACTATGTTACTAAGTAACTGTTATACAGACATTATGGGTAGGGATAAAGGTGACTAGATGGACGTATGTCTTTATACAACACTCCAATACTATGTTACTATGTAACTGTTACACAGACATTATGGTGTAAGGTATAAAGGTTGGACTAGATGGACGTATGTCTTTATATAACCTCCAATACTATGTTACTATGTAATGTTATACAGACATTATGGGTAGGGTTATAAAGGTTGGACTAGATGGAGTATGTCTTTATACAACCTCAATACTATGTTACTATGTAACTGTTACACAGACATTATGGGTAGGGTATAAAGGTTGGACTAGATGGACGTATGTCTTTATACAACCTCCAATATACTATGTTACTATGTAACTGTTTATACAGACATTATGGGTAGGGTATAAAGGTTGGACTAGATGGACGTATGTCTTTATATAACCTCCAATACTATGTTACTATGTAACTGTGTATACAGACATTATGGTAGGGTAAAAGGTTGGACTAGATGGACGTATGTCTTTATACAACCTCCAATACTATGTTTACTATGTAACTGTTATACAGACATTATGGGTAGGGTATAAAGGTTGGACTGGATGACGTATGTCTTTATACAACCTCCAATACTATGTTACTATGTAACTGTTATACAGACATTATGGGTAGGGTATAAAGGTTGGACTAGATGGACGTATGTCTTTATACAACCTCCAATAATATGTTACTATGTAACTGTATACAGACATTATGGGTAGGGTATAAAGGTTGGACTGGATGGGAGTATGTCTTTATACAACCTCCAACTATGTTACTATAAACTGTTATACAGACATTGGGTAGGGTATAAAGGTTGGACTAGATGGACGTATGTCTTTACTACAACCTCAATACTATGTTACTATGTAATGTTATACAGACATTATGGGTAGGGTATAAAGGTTTGGATAGATGGACGTATGTCTTTATACAACCTCCAATACTATGTTACTATTGAAACTGTTATACAGACATTATGGGTAGGGTAAAAGGTTGGACTAGATGGACGTAATGGCTTTTACAACTCCAATACTATGTTACTATATAACTGTTATACAGGACATTATGGGTAGGATATAAAGGTGGACTAGAGGATGTATGTCTTATACAACCCCAATACTATGTTACTATGTAACTGTTATACAGACATTATGGGTAGGGTATAAGGTCGGACTAGATGGACGAGAGTCTCTTATACAACTCCAATACTATGTTGTTACTATGTAACGTTATACAGACATTAGGGTAGGGTATAAAGGTTGGGACTAGATGGATGTATGTCTTATACAACCTCCAATACTATGTTACTATGTAACTGTTATACAGACATAATGGGTAGGGTATAAAGGTTGTAATCCAAAAGGTATACAGACCTCTGCACTCTTTCCAAGTATGGGTTATTATTCCTTAAAAATCCAACCCTTGGTGGAAACAACGTAGAGGGTCGCACTCCAAACAATAATATATTTATTAGTGACCACACATCATATCACAATGTTTCAAGGGGGGGGGGGGAGTGCCGTCTTCCTCAGGTCATGTTCAAACAACAGTGTGTAACACTGTTTGTTTGAGCATCAACTGAGGAAGGCGGCACGTTATTTTCTTTTGAGGGTATAAAGGTTGGACTATAAATTTCTTTAGATAACCTCCAATACTATGTTACTATGTAACTTAAGTCCAAAATGCATCACCTTCCATTTATCAACATTGAATCTCATCTGCCACTTAGCAGCCCAATGTGATAATTACTAGATCCCCTGTAACGATTGCCCACATCCTCTGAAGTTTTTAATGGTCGACAAAGTTTTGTGTCATCAGCAAACACAGAAACCTTGCTGACAATACCCACTTCCAAATCATTAATAAATAGATTAAATAGAAGCGGCCCCAACACAGAACCCTGTGGCACCCACTTAGCACTTTAGTCCATAATGATGAAGCCCATTAACAACTACTCTCTGCATCCTATTCATTAACCAATTTTCTATCCATGTACAAATGTGACTCCCCAGACCAACAGACCTTAGCTTATACATTAGTCGCCTATGGGGGACTGTATCAAAAGCCTTTGCAAAATCCAAGTAAAACATACATCTACTGCTATACCAGAGTCTAAATTTCTACTTACTTCCTCTAAAAGCCAAACAGTTAGTTTGACAAGATATTCCTCCTAAATCCATGTGGTTATCTACTTATAATGTCAGTCCTTGAAACATACTCTAGAACATGTTCCCTTATTAAACTTTCCAGGATCTTCCCCACCACTGAAGTAAACTTACGGCCTGTAATTACCCGACTGTGAATGACTACCCTTTTTGAACAAGGACCCGAAGATGTATTAGATTTGGTCTAGGAGCTTATAATATTAACCTTATTTAATGGTTTCTGTATTACAGTATATCCTAAAGGAGGCGTGTGTCAGGGTCACAGCCTCCATCTCATGGGAGGCGGGTCCCTGCAGTTACACCTCTGTTCTCTAGTATCCGGTAGTTTACCTGGGTACAAATATGCCCTAAAGAATATACTTGAAGGCCAAATTGATTTAGAGAAATAAACTTTACTTGCACACATGGAGAAAACAATATACAACTTTTTTGCACAACAGTGTTGTGGAAAACCTCCAGATATGTTCATCTTGTAAGCAGAGATTCCCCTTGGTTTTTCTTTTTCAACAGGGTAAGTTTCCCTATCGCTAATATAGCAAATCAACTTTGAGTCTACTGAATCAAAAATATCTGTAGAAACTATTATTAATATCTAATATTGGTTCTATCTATTTTGTAGTTTGAATAGTGATGTATGAACTGAATTTATAAAAAATATAACCCATCACTATCATGCTTAAACAAGGAGCATCCTTCTAAATTTACAGCCCAGTCATAAGAACTGTTCAACCATGTTCTGCTATACCTATAGCATAATAATTTTCAGTCAATGCCTTATCTCCAATTCTCCCAGTTTGTCAGCCAGGCTTCTCGCATTTGCAGACATACATGTTTGACTATGATCATTAATTTTTTAATGCACTTAAATACACATGCTTCCCTATCCCCTATAATAGCCCCTCCCCCTTTCACCCATTTCTGTCAATTAACACCCCGCTTACCCCCATGTGGTATCTATCTCAATGAATTGACATTACCCTCCCCCAACCTAGTTTAAAATCTCCTCCAAATCTCTAGCCATCTTCTATCTAAAAACAGCTGCATAACCATCAGTGAGTGCAACCCATCACTACATAAAGAGCCTCTTAGCCACACCATTAATACTCTAATCTACTGCTGTCTTCCCTAGCCTAGCTCGTGGATGTGGTAGTATCTCAAAAAATTACCCTAGAGTCTTGTTTTAACTTGGCCTCTAGCTGTCGGAAATAATTTTTAAAGGACTCTCCTCTTGCTCTACTTTGCCACGGCATCAATATGAACCAAGACTGCCGGTTCCCACCCAACCCCACCAATAATCGGTTTACACAAACACAGTTTGGTATGTAGGGTCTTGATAAGCCTATCACACTTCCTAAAGAGGTCCCTACCACTACTACCGCCTAACCTTCCTAGCCCCAGTATCTCCACCCCTTGTATTACAGATGGCAGTCCCCTGGGTGCTCAAGGATTACCCTGCTCCATACATCCTACTTCTGAGCTGATCTCCTTCACTTCATCCCCTAAGATGGCCATTTGTTTGATGGTCATGCTGGAAGAAGTGACCCTAACCTTTCACCCCCCACTTACACTTGTAAACCTTGCAAAACTACCCCCCTCAACCTTAACTTTCACCTCCCTCTCCATTGTCAGGTGCAACACTGATCCAACCATATGAAGTCTTTTAACTAATGGTCCCAACCCCCCACCAATAGATTTTTTAAATCTGAAGAAGTGATTGAAGTTCCCCACATTACACCCCAGTCATCACATATTCACCTAAAACGTTCTGGAGATGGGACTTGAGTGGAGTACAAAAAATGTCCTTCTGGCCCAATCGATATGTTGAGTGTAGATTGGAAAAACAGGAAACCAACATCAATATAGATTAAAAAATGGAAAGAAAAAAATGTCGTTATGGGCAGATAATAATAATAATAATATAATAATAATAACATCATCATCATCATCAGTCATAATAATAATAAGAAAAAAGAATTAGATTATAGTATTATTAGTATAATTCAAAAAGAATGATGAGTGATAATGGTATGTAATGATAATGATAAATGATTATTAAAATTATATAATAATACTAATTAATAAAATAATAATAATACATAATTAAAATTAATACAGATCATAATAATATTATCATAATAATAATAATAATATAATATAATAATAATAAAGATTCAAATAATAATAATAATAATAATAATAATAATAATAATAAAGTCTTTAACTCTCTGGATATTTAAGAAAGATCTAATAAATTGTTCTTTGTGCTGCACCAACACAACACAACACAATACAATACAGTACAGTACAGCCTACAATGCTCTGATTCCTAGATTTACATAAAGAATCTCTTTATCATATGTTCTGACTTTGTATATAAGGACATTAACCAGGAACCTTGGGATAGAGCAAAGTAAAACCAACTTCACATTGGTTATTTTATTCTCTTGATCAACATAAAGACAAATAGAAATTGTAAGTAGAATTGATTTAATATTATGGATAATATCATTTTATCCTCCCTCACCATGTGTAGTTTTTATTGTATTAGAGAAGAATGTTTCCTAATGTAAAATACAGACCAAAAGGTTAAACTTATGAATTAAATAGTGGACACAATTACACACAAAGGATACATACAGGCAGATTGAATAAATCTCATTACTTGTAAATATTTCATCAGGAACCAGATCAACATAAACACTGACGAAGCTGCCATGAGGATTCTCTTTCTTGTAATGACTGTTCTTGCCTCTCAATGGCACCTGTAATGCGGTAAGTAGACACTGGATGGTTATCACTCATGTTTATACGATAAAGTTAAATGGAAATACAAAAGCCAAGCGGGGTTTTAGTTATTTATTCTTTTATATTCTATTCTAATCTATTTATTTTATTCTATCTATCTGTTATTTCTTATTCTAATTATTTATTCTATTTTTATTTTCTATCAATTTTATTTATTAATTCTATTCTATTTTATTCTATATTCTATTCATTCATTATAATAATTTTATTTTTTTCTATTTACTTATTTATGATTCGCTTTATTGTATTACTTATTGTATCTTTATTGTATTCTACTTATTGTATTTACTTTTATCTATTTATTGTATCTATTTATTATCTACTTATTTGTATTTATTTATTTATTTACTTTATTGTATTCTACTTTATGTATTCTCTTTATTGTATTCTACTTTATTGTATTCTATTTTATTGTATTCTACTTTATTGTATTCTACTTTATGTATTCTACTTTAGTATTCACTTATGTATTCTACTTATTGTTATTTCTACTTTATTGTATCTACTTTATTGTTTCTATTTATTGTATTCTATTTATTGGATTCTATTTTATTGTATTCTATTATTGTATTCTACTTTATTGTATTAATTAGTTATTGTATTCTACTTATTGTATTCTACTTATTGTATTTTACTTTATTGTATTCTACTTTATTGTATTCTATTTATTGTATTTACTTTATTGTATTCTACTTTATTGTATTCTACTGTTATTGTATTCTATTGTTATTGTATTCTATTTTATTGTATTCTACTTATTGGATTCTACTTTATTGTATTCTACTTTATTGTATTTCTACTTGTGGTTTCTACTTATTGTATTCTACTTATGTATTCTACTTTATTGTATTCTACTTTATTGTATTCTATTTTATTGTATTCTACTTTTGTATTCTACTTTATGTATTCTACTTTATGTATCTACTTATTGTATTCTATTTTATTGTATTCTATTTTATGTGTATTCTTACTTTATGTTATTCTTTTATTGTATTCTACTTTATTGTATTCTACTTTATTGTATTCTACTTATGTGTATTCTACTTTATTGTATTCTACTTTATTGTATTCTACTTTATTGTATTCTACTTTATTGTATTCTACTTTATTGTATTCTACTTTATTGTATTCTTTTTATTGATTCTACTTTATTGTCTTCTACTTTATGTCTCTACTTATTGTATTCTACTTTATTGTATTCTTACTTATTGTATTCTACTTTATTGTTTCTACTTTATTGTATTTACTTTATTGTATTCTACTTTATTGTATTCTATTTATTGTATTCTATTATTGTATTGTTTCTTAACTTTTATTGTATTTACTTTATTGTATTCTACTTTATGTCTTCTACTTTATGTTTCTACTTATGTATTTACTATTATTCTACTTATTTGTATTCTATTTATTTATTGTATTCTACTATGTATTCTACTTTATTGTATTCTATTATTGTATTCTACTTTATTGTATTCTATTTTATTGTATTCTATTTTATGTATTCTATTTATTGTATTCTACTTTATTGTATTCTACTATTGTATTCTTTATTGTATTCTACTTTATTGTATTCTATTTATTGTATTCTACTTTATGTATTCTACTTATGTTTCTACTTTTGTATTCTACTTTATTGTTTCTACTTTATTGTCTTCTACTTTATGTATTCATTTTATGTATTTTATTTTATTGATTCTACTTTATTGTATTCTACTTTATTGTATTCTATTTTATTGTATTCTACTTTATTGTATTCTACTTATTGTATTCTACTTTATGTATTCTACTTTATTGTATTCTATTTTATTGTATTCTATTTTAGTTTATTATATCTAGTTTATTTAATTCTATTCTATTTATTTTATTCTATTCTTTTCATATCTATTATTCTAGCCCAATTTTTACTATTTATATATATATTTGTTGTATCTCCACACACCTTACAAGTAACATACCCCCCATTCTGTCGGTTTGGTCTCTATCATCATTTATGGGCATTCATAAAGAGTGCACTTAGGCATCTAACAAAATATTTGATTTATTACTATTATTAACTGTGAACTGTGAACTGTGATTTGAGATCTAGATTTTTTTTGTAAATAAAGTTTGGAACCTAATCTTCTTCTTTAAATGAAATAAAATGATTGAAGGGGATAACAAACAAATAGCTTGGGGTGTACTGTGTTGGGGATTTTCACGTTAAATTTTCTATTGAGTGTAAATGTAATTAGAATGCGTTTCTCTTAAAACCAATTTGTCTCTCATGTTCCCTTATCCTCTTGTCTCCTTTCCTCTATGTGTTCATCCAGTTCCGAGTGTGAGAAGCGAGGGGGTTATTGTGGATGGGCTTGTTATAATATCATGACACACCTTTGAAGAATCATCCTCGCGGATGGGGCGCGTTGCAGTATTGTTTTGCTTATACTTAATTATATTGAATCCTTAGCAATGAAAAAATAAAACATAATGAACATCAATGTGTCTACAGTGTTCACTCTTTATTTTATAAAAATAAAATTGAATGTTGTGCTTGAAAAGCAGATCCTCTATTCTATCCTGTGCATTAACAAATCCAGAGATACTCTCAGTATGTGTAGGAGAAAGGAACACTACAACGTTCACTAAACAACCATAGCACTCAAGTGATGGTGGATATTCTGGATTCTGACTCCAGTCTAAGAGAATGATATAAAGGGACTAATGTTCCTTTACTGACCTCTAGCTCAAGGCCCATTGTGGCAAATACACAAGGAACCATAGATAGTAGATGGACACTTGATGTACTGTAAGATGCAATAAATAAAATTCATAAACAAATCATCCTTAAGAAATACAATCTAACGCCCTGCAAATAGTTGCTCTCCAGCTAAAAAAAAGCTAAAAAAAAAATTATAATATTTTCCTTATCAGTTGAATTCATTAACTGTATTAATGCGTGGCTAAGAGGTTGGTGTAAGAGAGAAGTAGTGTGGGTATTTTAGCAGTAGGGTAGATACCAGTGTGGCCAGCTGGCTATGCCCCAGCGCAGTTCTGCTCTCAGGAAGTGAAGTACTGAGCTACAGGGGTAGTTAAGAAGGGCGTTGCACACCAGAAAACCACAGTGCTTTCCTTTCCTTCCAATCCAAACAAGATTAACACTATAGGGCACTAACTAAGGTGGTAGCAACCACGTGGGGAGGTGCTAGACTTAGAAAGAGATTATAGACCTTTTCAACATAGAGATTATGGCTAGTCTACAGCACTCTTATTAACATATCACAGTAGATATCATTTCTATGCAAAATATAAAAATCTTTTAATGCAAAACAGGGACAAAATCTATTAAAAACTTTAAAAAACATTCCATACCTTCACCTATATATAAGCCAGTGTAAGCATAAGTGTGCAATATTGCAGTCAGTACCACCAGTCATGTAATACATGTTAAACAGTCACTGTGCATCATGGGAGTTACCCATACTCACAACAACCGGTGGAGATACAGTGCAGTGGAAGGTATAGACTAAAATTTAATCCGAGTCCACATGCAGAGGATGCGTTTCGCTCCCTATAACTGTAAACCGGAGTTTCAACTCTGTCTCAGTCATCTGGCGTACCTACTTATGGGGTAGTTCCTAACATGGATAACGTGTGACGGTACATTCATGCGAGATTTCCTGTATTGAGTATCTGGACCTACCAGCTGACATTATCACACTAAACAGAACCCAGGAAGTTCCAAATAACCCTATCAGTCCCCGTCTGCTCGCACAAGTACTCTATATAAACATTAATAAACATCATAACAAAGTGATCACAGAAACAGCTATAAATCCACATTATATATATTTATCAACAAATAAATTGTTACTATGTAACAGAGTCCTTTTGTCCATTTTTTGACACAAGTAGAAGATCCATGTAAAGCAATTCTCCCAGGTAAATGTTCATAGCGTTGCAGTTTTATACATGAGTGCATGTTATTGGTCCAGGAATAAGCCACTTAATCCAGAGTTATAGTAGCCAATTGGTATAAAATATAAGCATTAATACCCTTTAAACAGTAGTTTACCTACTTAGGTGGTCCATTTAGAAATGATGGAAATGGTTTAAGCAGAGACATCCAGAGGAGGCAAAATATAATTCAATTTTTATCCGAAAAGTTTTCTTATGAAATTTTTTGATGATTTTTTTTTATAAATTTTGAAGAATTTTTGATGATGATTTTTGCTGAATGGTCGTTGAATTTTGATTTGTTCATGATGAGTTTTAAAAATGATGATAGGGCAAAAATGGTGATAGGGCGGGGCGGGCCCCTCCCCCCTCCCCCTCCCCCTCCCTCAAATCCAGGTCAATCGTGTAGATATGTCTGCAGTCCACATAGCCATTCTGTTAGGAGATATACAGAAAGGTTATATATATACTGTAAAGTCCATTTCCATGTCCAGACCTTTGGATACATAATATCTTTTTCCATATCTCCCTTCTGATGTGACTGCCCAATGTATCTATACCAAAGCACTGTATACCGTGAGTCTGCCCCCCATGATGCTGAAGAATGATGATGTCTTATTGTCATGTTTGTCCCTGAGTGATAACCTAATGTGCGATAGATGTCTAGAAAATCTACATCTCAGTTGCTGGGTGGTTTCACCAATATACATTTTGTACAGGGACATTTCAGGCCGTAGATCACATTACGTGTTTTGCAATTAATTCCTGATTTCGTACCTTTTGTTTTATTACTGTTCCATACACGATCAGTCTTTTTCATATGCATGCAAAACGTACAGCCCCCGCAAGGAAAGGAGCCCTTTGGTCTGATCCCCCTTCCTATGCTGATTCTTCTCTTTCAAAGTGACTCTTAGTCTGAGGCCACACTGTAACACACAGGAATCCCGAACAAAATCACAAGTATTACGCACCGATTGTGGTGCGCGATTTTGTGCGTTTTGCGTTTGTGTTGCGTTTTGCGCATGCGTTTTCGCCATTTTGCGTTATGGAAACGCATGCGTTAACGCACCAAAAATGGTGAGCGATGCGTTACCAAAACGCGAACAGACGCGCAAGTCATGCGCATTGGAAATCGTGTGAATTTTCACGTTCCCGCGATTTCCATTTTACTGAAAATCGCGGCCGCAATTGCGAGCACGAAACGCGTGCGCAAAGCGCAAAAAATGCGCTGGTGGCCTAGTCCTTAGTAGTTCATCCGCTTGGCTTTAGCACGTTTGGCAGTCAGCTGCGGCTGTCCTGCTAAAACTGTGAGAGTAACGGATCAGCAGTGAGAATGTGCCAGTTTTAAATAGGATATTTTTGACCCCCTCCAATCCTGATTAAAGGTGGTGAGAAATCTTACCCTAGGGTCATTTTCTCTTGTTCGACTCTTTAGTAATTCTGTCTGGGTGAGATTACTGGTGAAGGTTTGATGTTCGTGTAATAGACGTCTAGGATATCCTCTATCCAAAAATCTTTTTGGAAGATCTGCTGCTTCTTTGTTTAATACACATGTCCTCAGAGCAGTTTCCCCTCAGCCTCAGGAACTGGCCTTTGGGTCTTCCCTCAACCAGTTCCCTTGGATGTGCGCTCTCAAGAAGGAACAGAGTTACTAGGGTTTTTTTTTTTTTTAAAAAAACAAAAATCTTTTGATTATTGATCAAATATTTGCTTTTTTGACTTTAGTTACCCTTTAGTATGGCTGCCACAGTAATGGATAAGTAGATCAGTAGTGTGTGGTACCTGGGTCTGGTTGAGGGGGGATGTCTTTTTTGTGTTTAAACCATAAAACTATCTTTTATTGGGATAAATCTAAATTAGTTTTTTTGACTTTAGTTACCCTTATTATGGCTGCCACAGTAATGGATAAGTAGATCAGTAGGTGTGTGTACCTGGGTCTGGTTGAGGGGTATGTCTTTTTTGTGTTTACAACCATAAAAACTATCTTTATTGAGGATAAATCTAAATTAGTTTTTTTGACTTTAGTTACCCTTTAATTATGGCTGCCACAGTAATGGATAAGTAGATCAGTAGGTGTGTGTACCTGGGTCTGGTTGAGGGGGTATGTCTTTTTTGTGTTTACAACCATAAAACTATCTTTTATTAGAATAAATCTAAATTATTTTTTTTACTTTATTACCCTTTAAATATGTCTTCCATGGGAATGGAAAGGTAGGTCAGTAGGTGGGTGTACCTGGGTCTGTGTGGGGGGTTGGTGGTATCACCATTTGTATTTAGGACCATGAAACAAACTGTTTTGAAATATCCACATTTGAGGATTGTTACCATTATAGTCTATGGGAAAAATGTCCGAAATTTGCAGATAACGCCGTATCGCTTCCGCGGATTCCTTAGCTAGAAGTAGCACACTTTCCTATATGCCCGCCACGTCTGTACCGAATTTCATGTCTCTAGCTCAAAAACTGTGGGAGGAGATACGGTCCAAAAAAGGGGAAGAATAAAACGGAAGAAAAAAAAAAGAAGAAGAAGAAATAGAAGGAACAGGAATTGTTAAAGCAAATTAATAATGAAATGCAACAATACAATGTAATAACATAATTAATTGGCTTGAAAAAGCCAAATTCCTGTTCTTTCTATTTCTTCTTCTTTTTCTTTTCTTCCGTTTTTATCTTCCGCTTTTTGGACCGTATCTCCTCCCACAGTTTTTGAGCTAGAGACATGAAATTCGGTACAGACGTGCGGGGCATATAGGAGACGTGTGCTATCTTCTAGCTAAGGAATCCGTGGAAGCGTTACGGCGTTATCTGCAAATTTACGGACATTTTTTCCATAGACTATAATGTAATCCTCAAATGTGGATATTTCAAAACACTTTGGGCCATATTATAAAAGAGCGAAAAGTGGCGAAAAGTTTTGCGTTCGCTTTTCGCATGGTTTTTCGCCAAAAAGACATTAACGCTATTATAAAGGTAGCGTTAACGAATGGCGGAACCGTTTCCGCGAGCTATCGCTAAAACCCTTTTCGCCTTACTTCGCCATACATCGCACTGGTAATTTTAGCGAAAAGGGAGCGAAAAGGCATAACGCGATTTATAAAAGAGTGAAAAGTGTTTTTTTGCGTTAAAAAGAGCGAAAGATTAACGCGACCCTGAAGGTGGTGAAAAGTCATTGTTTGAGCGAAAAGGCATGTTTAGAGCCTGTCTGTTGGGAAAAGCGAACGCGCATTAGAAAGGCGACCGCGCATTATACTGATATGCCTTGAAAAGGCGAACGCGCATTAGAAAGGCGATCGCGCATTAGAAGGGCGAATGTGCGTGCAAAAGAGAATTGTATTCCAATTGGAAATTCTAAGAAGAATGACTAAATAAGACATGGCTGACTTGTTGGTAAATGTGAGGTGGCCATTTTGAACTTGAAATCATTTCCTAGTGGGCTTTTCTGGTTTCAAATGGTTTTCGCAATGCAGTCTTCTTAGATGCGTTAAGTTTTCGCTGCAATACTTTTCGCTCTTTATCGCGCCCGTTCGCTTTTTTCAGATGCGAAGTGTGTTTTTTTTCGCTTTTTTATAAATAAGGCGAACCGAAGCCCCAAATGGCGCTATTTTCACTGCGATGTACTGCGCTAATTATTTGGCGAAAAAGACAATCCTTTATAAATATGGCCCTTTGTTTCATGGTCATAAATACAAATGGTGATACCCCCAACCCCCCCACACAGACCCAGGTACACCACCTGCTGACACCTTTCCATTCCCATGGAAGCCATACTAAAGGGTAACTAAAGTCAAAAAAACTAATTTATATTTATCCTCAATAAAGATAGTTTTATGGTTATAAACACAAAAAAGACATACCCCCTCAACCAGACCCAGGTACACACACCTACTGATCTACTTATCCATTACTGTGGCAGCCATACTTAAAGGGTAACTAAAGTAAAAAAACTAATTTAGATTTATCCTCAATAAAAGTAAGTTTTATTGGTTATAAACACAAAAAGACATACCCCCCATAACCAGACCCAGGTACACACACCTACTGATCTACTTATCCATTACTGTGGCAACCATACTTAAAGGGTAACTAAAGTAAAAAAAAACTATTTAGATTTATCCTCAATAAATATAGTTTTATGGTTGTAACACAAAAAGACATACCCCCTCAACCAGACAAAGGTAACCAGTTGGTTGAGGGGGTATGTCTTTTTGGGTTTAAACCATAAAACTATACTTATTGAGGATAAATCTAAATTAGTTTTTTTTTACTTAGTTACCCTTTAAGTATGGCTGCCAAGTAATGGATAAGTAGATCAGTAGGGTGTGTACCTGGGTCTGGTTGAGGGGGTATGTCTTTTTGTGTTACAACCATAAAACTATCTTTTATTGAGGATAAATCTAAATTGTTTTTTTGACTTTAGTTACCCTTTAAGTATGGGGCCCACAGTAATGGATAAGTAGATAGTAGGTGTGTGTACCTGGGTTGGTTGAGGGGGTATGTTTTTTGTGTTTACAACCATAAAAACTATCTTTTATGAGGAAAAATCTAAATTAGTTTTTTTTACTTAGTTACCCTTTAAGTATGGTTGCCACAGTAATGGATAAGTAGATTAGTAGGGTGTGTGTACCTGGGTCTGGTTGAGGGGGTATGTCTTTTTTGTGTTAAACCATAAAACTATTTTATTGAGGATAAATCTAAATTAGTTTTTTTACTTTAGTACCCTTTAAGTATGGCTGCCACAGTAAGGGATAGTAGATAGTAGGTGGTGTACCTGGGTCTGGGTTGAGGGGTATGTCTTTTGTTGGTTTACAACCATAAAAACTATCTTTTATGAGGATAAATCTAAATTAGTTTTTTTTTACTTAGTTACCCTTTAAGTATGGCTGCCACAGTAATGGATAAGTAGATCAGTAGGTGTGTGTACCTGGGTCTGGTTGAGGGGGTATGTTTTTGTGTGTTTATAAACATAAAACTATTTTATTGAGGATAAATCTAAATTAGTTTTTTTTACTTTAGTTACCCTGTAAGTATGGCTGCCACAGAATGGATAAGTGAGATCAGTAGGTGTGGTGTACCTGGGTGGTTGTTGAGGGGTATGTCTTTTTTGGTTTACAACCATAAAACTAACTTTTATTGAGGATAAATCTAAATTAGTTTTTTTTACCTTAGTTACCCTTTAAGTATGGTTGCCCAGTAATGTATAAGTAGATCAGTAGGTGTGGTACCTGGGTCTGGTTGAGGGGGTATGTCTTTTTGTGTTTACAACCATAAAACTATCTTTTATGAGGAATAAATTAAATTAGTTTTTTTTACTTTAGTTACCCTTTAAGTATGGTGCCACAGTAATGGATAAGTAGATATGTAGGTGTGTGTACCTGGGTCTGGTTGAGGGGGGTATTGTTCTTTTGTGTTTAAACCATAAAACTAATTTATTGAGGATAAATCTAAATTAGTTTTTTTTTACTTTAGTTACCCTTTAAGTATGGCTGCCACAGTAATGGATAAGTAGTTAGTAGGTGTGTACCTGGGTCTGGTTGAGGGGTATGTCTTTTGTGTGTTACAACCATAAAACTATCTTTTATTGAGGTATAAATCTAAATTAGTTTTTTTTACTTAGTTACCCTTTAAGTATGGTTGCCACAGTAATGGATAAGTAGATCAGTAGGTGTGTGTACCTGGGTCTGGTTGAGGGGGTATGTCTTTTTTGTGTTTTTAAACCATAAAACTATACTTTTATTGAGGATAAATCTAAATAGTGTTTTTTTTACTTTAGGTACCTTTAAGTATGGTTGCCACGTAATGGATAAGTAGATATAGTAGGTGTGTGTACCTGGGTCGGGTTGAGGGGGTATGTCTTTTTGTGTTTACAACCATAAAACTATCTTTTATTGAGGATAAATCTAATAGTTTTTTTTTACTTTATAGTTACCCTTTAGTATGGCTGCCACAGTAATGGATAAGTAGATCAGTAGGTGTGTGTACCTGGGTCTGGTTGAGGGGGTATGCTTTTTTGTGTTTATAACCATAAAACTATCTTATTGAGGATAAAATCTAAATTAGTTTTTTTTGACTTTAGTTACCCTTTAAGTAGGCCGTGTGTGTACCTGGGTCTGGTTGAGGGGGTATGTCTTTTTTGTGTTTATAACCATAAAACTATCTTTTATTGAGGATAAATATAAATTAGTTTTTTTGACTTTAGTTACCCTTTAAGTATGGCTTCCATGGGAATGGAAAGGTAGGTCAGCAGGTGGGTGTACCTGGGTCTGTGTGGGGGGGTTGGGGGTATCACCATTTGTATTTATGACCATGAAACAAAGGGCCATATTTATAAAGGATTGTCTTTTTCGCCAAATAATTAGCGCAGTACATCGCAGTGAAAATAGCGCCATTTGGGGCTTCGGTTCGCCTTATTTATAAAAAAGCGAAAAAAAACACACTTCGCATCTGAAAAAAGCGAACGGGCGCGATAAAGAGCGAAAAGTATTGCAGCGAAAACTTAACGCATCTAAGAAGACTGCATTGCGAAAACCATTTGAAACCAGAAAAGCCCACTAGGAAATGATGTCAAGTTCAAAATGGCCACCTCACATTTACCAACAAGTCAGCCATGTCTTATTTAGTCATTCTTCTTAGAATTTCTCAATTGGAATACAATTCTCTTTTGCACTGCACATTCGCCCTTCTAATGCGCGATCGCCTTTCTAATGCGCGTTCGCCTTTTCAAGGCATATTACAGTATAATGCGCGGTCGCCTTTCTAATGCGCGTTCGCTTTTCCCAACAGACAGGCTCTAAACATGCCTTTTCGCTCAAACAATGACTTTTCACCACCTTCAGGGTCGCGTTAATCTTTCGCTCTTTTTAACGCAAAAAAACACTTTTCACTCTTTTATAAATCGCGTTATGCCTTTTCGCTCCCTTTTCGCTAAAATTACCAGTGCGATGTATGGCGAAGTAAGGCGAAAAGGGTTTTAGCGATAGCTCGCGGAAACGGTTTCGCCATTCGTTAACGCTACCTTTATAAATAGCGTTAACTGTCTTTTTGGCGAAAAACCATGCGAAAAGCGAACGCGAAAACTTTTCGCCACTTTTCGCTCTTTTATAAATATGGCCCAAAGTGTTTTGAAATATCCACATTTGAGGATTACCATTATAGTCTATGGGAAAAAATGTCCGTAAATTTGCAGATAACGCCGTAACGCTTCCACGGATTCCTTAGCTAGAAGATAGCACACGTCTCCTATATGCCCCGCACGTCTGTACCGAATTTCATGTCTCTAGCTCAAAAACTGTGGGAGGAGATACGGTCCAAAAAGCGGAAGAATAAAACGGAAGAAGAAGAAAAAGAAGAAGAAATAGAAAGAACAGGAATTTGGCTTTTTCAAGCCAAATTAATTATGTTATTACATTGTATTGTTGCATTTCATTATTAATTTGGCTTTTAACAAATTCCTGTTCCTTCTATTTCTTCTTCTTCTTTTTTTTTTTCTTCCGTTTTATTCTTCCCCTTTTTTGGACCGTATCTCCTCCCACAGTTTTTGAGCTAGAGACATGAAATTCGGTACAGACGTGCGGGGCATATAGGAGAAGTGTGCTATCTTCTAGCTAAGGAATCCGCGGAAGCGATACGGCGTTATCTGCAAATTTCCGGACATTTTTTCCCATAGACTATAATGGTAACAATCCTCAAATGTGGATATTTCAAAACAGTTTGTTTCATGGTCCTAAATACAAATGGTGATACCACCAACCCCCCACACAGACCCAGGTACACCCACCTACTGACCTACCTTTCCATTCCCATGGAAGACATATTTAAAGGGTAACTAAAGTAAAAAAAAATAATTTAGATTTATTCTTAATAAAAGATAGTTTTATGGTTGTAAACACAAAAAAGACATACCCCCTCAACCAGACCCAGGTACACACACCTACTGATCTACTTATCCATTACTGTGGCAGCCATAATTAAAGGGTAACTAAAGTCAAAAAAACTAATTTAGATTTATCCTCAATAAAAGATAGTTTTATGGTTGTAAACACAAAAAAGACATACCCCCTCAACCAGACCCAGGTTACACCACACCTACTGATTACTTATCCATTACTGTGGCAGCCATAATTAAAGGGTAACTAAAGTCAAAAAAACTAATTAGATTTATCCTCAATAAAAGATAGTTTTTGGTTGTAAACACCAAAAAAAGGACACCCCCTCAAACCAGACAGGTACACACACCTACTGATCTACTTATCCATTACTGTGGCAGCCATACTTAAAGGGTAACTAAAGTCAAAAAAGCAAATATTGATCAATAATCAAAAGAGTTTGTTTTTTTAAAAAAAAAAAAAAAACCCTAGTAACTCTGTTCCTTCTTGAGAGCGCACATCCAAGGGAACTGGTTGAGGGAAGACCCAAAGGCCAGTTCCTGAGGCTGAGGGGAAACTGCTCTGAGGACAGTGTATTAAACAAAGAAGCAGCAGATCTTCCAAAAAGATTTTTGGATAGAGGATATCCTAGACGTCTATTACACGAACATCAAACCTTCACCAGTAATCTCACCCAGACAGAATTACTAAAGAGTCGAACAAGAGAAAATGACCCTAGGGTAAGATTTCTCACCACCTTTAATCAGGATTGGAGGGGGTCAAAAATATCCTATTTAGAAACTGGCACATTCTCACTGCTGATCCGTTACTCTCACAGTTTATAGCAGGACAGCCGCAGCTGACTGCCAAACGTGCTAAAAGCCAAGCGGATGAACTGACTAAGGACTAGGCCACACCAGCGCATTTTTTGCGCGTTTGCGCACGCGTTTCGTGCTCGCAATTGCGGCCGCGATTTTCAGTAAAATGGAAATCGCGGGAACGTGAAAATTCACACGATTTCCAATGCGCATGACTTTGCGCGTCTGTTCGCGTTTTGGTAACGCATGCGCTCACCATTTTTGGTGCGTTAACGCATGCGTTTCCATAACGCAAAATGGCGAAAACGCATGCGCAAAACGCAAACACAAACGCAAAACGCACAAGAATCGCGCACACAATCGAGTGCGATAACGCTTGTGATTTTGTTCGGGATTCCTGTGTGTTACAGTGTGGCCTCAGACTAAGAGTCACTTTGAAAGAGAAAGAATCAGCATAGGAAGGGGGATCAGACCAAAGGGCTCCTTTCCTTGCGGGGGCTGTACGTTTTGCATGCATATGAAAAAGACTGATCGTGTATGGAACAGTAATAAAAACAAAAGGTACGAAATCAGGAATTAATTGCAAAACACGTAATGTGATCTACGGCCTGAAATGTCCCTGTAACAAAATGTATATTGGTGAAACCACCCAGCAACTGAGATGTAGATTTTCTAGACATCTATCGCACATTAGGTTATCACTCAGGGACAAACATGACAATAAGACATCATCATTCTTCAGCATCATGGGGGGCAGACTCACGGTATACAGTGCTTTGGTATAGATACATTGGGCAGTCACATCAGAAGGGGAGATATGGAAAAAAGATATTATGTATCCAAAGGGTCTGGACATGGAAATGGACTTTACAGTATATATATAACCTTTCTTGTATATCTCCTAACAGAATGGCTATGTGGACTGCAGACATATCTACACGATTGGACCTGGATTTGGAGGGAGGGGGGAGGGGGGAGGGGGGAGGGCCCGCCCCGCCCTATCACCATTTTTGCCCTATCATCATTTTTAAAACTCATCATGAACAAATTCAAAATTCAACGAACATTCAGCAAAAATCATCATCAAAAATTCTTCAAAAATTATAAAAAAAAAATCATCAAAAAATTCATAAGAAAACTTTTCGGATAAAAATTGAATTATATTTTGCCTCCTCTGGATGTCTCTGCTTAAACCATTTCCATCATTTCTAAAATGGACCACCTAAGTAGGTAAACTACTGTTTAAAGGGTATTAATGCTTATATGTTTATACCCAATTGGCTACTAATAACTCTGGATTAAGTGGCTTATTCCTGGACCAATAACATGCACTCATGTATAAACTGCAACGCTATGAACATTTACCTGGGAGAATTGCTTTACATGGATCTTCTACTATGTGTCAAAAAATGGACAAAAGGACTCTGTTACATAGTAACAATTTATTTGTTGATAAATATATATAATGTATGGATTTATAGCTGTTTTCTGTGATCACTTTGTTATAGATGTTTATTAATGTTTATATAGAGTACTTGTGCGAGCAGACGGGGACTGATAGGGTTAATTTGGAACTTCCTGGGTTCTGTTTAGTGTGATAATGTCAGCTGGTAGGTCCAAGATACTCAATACAGGAAATCTCGCATGAATGTACCGTCACACGTTATGCATGTTAGGAACTACCCCATAAGTAGGTACGCCAGATGGACTGAGACAGAGTTGAGAAAGCTCCGGTTTACAGTTATATGGAGCGAAACGCATCCTCTGCAATGTGGACTCGGATTAAATTTTAGTCTATACCTTCCCACTGCACTGTATCTCCACCGGTAGTTGTGAGTATGGGTAACTCCCATGATGCACAGTGACTGTTTAACATGTATTACATGACTGGTGGTACTGACTGCAATATTGCACACTTATGCTTACACTGGCTTATATATAGGTGAAGGTATGGAATGTTTTTTAAAGTTTTTAATAGATTTTGTCCCTGTTTTGCATTAAAAGATTTTTATATTTTGCATAGAAATGATATCTACTGTGATATGTTAATAAGAGTGCTGTAGACTAGCCGATAATCTCTATGTGAAAAGGTCTATAATCTCTTTCTAGTCTAGCACCTCCCCCACTGTGGTTGCTACCACCTTAGTTAGTGCCCTATAGTGTTAATCTTGTTTGGATTGGAAGGAAAGGAAAGCACTGTGGTTTCTGGTGTGCAAACGCCCTTCTTAACTACCCCTGTAGCTCAGTACTTCACTTCCTGAGAGCAGAACTGCGCTGGGGCATAGCCAGCTGGCCACACTGGTATCTACCCTACTGCTAAAATACCCACACTACTTCTCTCTTACACCAACCTCTTAGCCACGCAGTAATACAGTTAATGAATTCAACTGATAAGGAAAATATTATAATTTTTTTTTTAGCTTTTTTTTAGCTGGAGAGCAACTATTTGCAGGCGATTAGATTGTATTTCTTAAGGGATGATTTGTTTATGAATTTTATTTATTGCATCTTACAGTACATCAAGTGTCCATCTACTATCTATGGTTCCTTGTGTATTTGCACAATGGGCCTTTGAGCTAGGAGGTCAGTAAAGGAACATTAGTCCCTTTATATCATTCTCAGTTAGACTGGAGTCAGAATCCAGAATATCCACCATCACTTGAGTGCTATGGTTGTTTAGTGAACGTTGTAGTGTTCCTTTCTCCTACACATACTGAGAGTATCTCTGGATTTGTTAATGCACAGGATAGAATAGAGGAAATCTGCTTTTCAAAGCACAACATTCAATTTTATTTTTATAAAATAAAGAGTGAACACTGTAGACACATTGATGTTCATTATGTTTTATTTTTTCATTGCTAAGGATTCAATGATAATTAAGTATAAGCACAACAATACTTGCGCCCACATCCGCGAGGA